>OVBE01003200.1:0-27693 GCA_900406425.1 Iberis pinnata
TATAATTTTCGTTTTCCATGTCTTGTTCATTTTATGCACGTCTATTTGTTTATGACTTGTTAGAAAACCTCAATTTTAATACTTCACTTGAATTAGTAGCATTCATTGCATCTAGAGTGGTTAATAGCTTCACCCATTTGGATTGACACCTATTATCACTACAACGACATGATAGTGTAATAGGAATTGAGACCCGGAAAAATCCTACTATCACACATTCATATCAAACACCTCATCTCAATATCAAAAAATTGAAAGTCCTATACTAGTTTGTTATAACATGTGTGAAAGAGAGAACAAAAATAACAGAAAAATGTAGGAACACAAAAATTTAATGTGGTTCACCAAATTGGCTACGTCTACAAACAAAATAAGACTTTATTAGAAGACTTGTTTTTCATCTTGTTTCAAAATAGTTCCAAATTATATATTAGGGTCAGAGAGAATGTTTATAGATATGGTTTAAACTAGTATCAAGACTCTAAACTATTTTGTTTTACACACTTAAAATCAAATACAACTTCTAAATGCCAAAACCTAAAACTCATTGCAGATTTAATGTTATTTTAACAAATATATATAAGGTGTCTATTTATGTCCAAATTAAAATGGGGATTCTCAAAAATACCACAAAAGTGGATATGTTTCAAAAATACTATACATTCTTAATTTGTTTCAAAAATACCAAAATTTTTCTGAAATACCACAAAATTATTTTTGTTTCAAAAAAACCACAAATTCAAATAGATTCGAAACTTCAAATTTAAACCCTAAGCCCCCAAAACCAAACCCTACCGCCTTCAAAACTAAACTTTAAATTCTATTTAGTGAACTCAAAACCAAAAACTTAAATTATGGTTCCGAAGGATGAACTAGATATGGACAATTCCAATAAGATTTTATTCTTGAACAAAAGTCCATTTCTAAACGCTTAAATTTCATTTTTTGTTTGTATTATTTTTGAGAAAAGACAAGTTAATGACATTTTTGGAACTTGTGCTAGTGTGTGGTATTTTTGAAATTTGAACATCCTTTAAAAATATTTCAAAGAATTTTTCAATTGAAAACAAGATCAAAACTGAGACATATCGATTATAGAAACAGTTTACTATTCTCATGTAACAAAAGTGCTTCCTACAATTCTATTTTTCTTTCTTTTCAGCGAGGATTTCCATTTCAAATGTAGCCAGGGGTGGCTCTGGGTTAAACTCGTAAAGCAAAGGCTTTAAACGTCAAAATTTATAGAAACATTTTGGTATCATGTTTGAGTACATCATATTTAGGGCATCAAATTTTAATTACGTTTTAGGAACTATTTAGATATGGACCGGTACTGAATGTAACCACAACAATATGAATGATTTTTTGATCTTTTGATAAGATTAATTTAACGTTTAAAACCGAAACTTAAGTTCAAATTTCTAGCTCTAAAAAGAAAAAAAAAAAATCTAGCTCTAGTCATTTGTGAATTTATAAATAGATTTTTAGAAAGTCGTGTTATAGTTGACTATGAACACTTTTCTTGATTTCATCATATATATGTTTGTCGGGTAAGTCATTAATTTCTAAAATGCAATCACATATGACAAATTAATACTAGTCGAAACTCATGTGTTTATATTTAATCTACAAAACTACAAACACAAAGAGACTAATATTGTTGTTGACTTGTGTCTGTTTGCACATAAGAGCATTAATACAAAATTGTCCACTAAGATAAATAACTAAACTCATACGTACCTTCTAAGCATTTTAATTTGCGTTTGGTTTATCGTGTCTTTCTTTAACCACTCCCATTGAAAAAATCATTACAAGATGACAAAACTATTCTCATTTCTATTTCTGCTTAAAATGCGGATAACCATGTGATTTCATCAGGGGCTTCTACTTTTAAACTTGGTTATTACTTATATTTGACCAAAGTATACACAAGAAAATATAATTCCAAAAACTTAAACTTTATGTCGATAGTCGATATATTAAACTCATGAATCTACAAAATGATTAGAGGCCCAATTAGCAAAGCATGATATGAATAATATGATCACAGTAATCTGATTTATCACATATATTATTTGGGTAGGAGACTTAATTAAAAGTATCGATGTATTATTATAGGGTTATTATTCATATTGCACGTGACCATTAGGCAGATTATTTGAGTAAATTAATTAGTTTGATCCCTTTGAAATATAAGATTCAAATAGCATGATGTTATAATACATCACCTTGATATATCTACTTTTACCCAATATTTTAAAGTTCAATCTGTGATTCTGTATATATCTTCTTGATTTTACTATATGACATTCCAGATTTTGCAGGAGTTCCAATGATACTTGGTCTCCACCTTAGGCTTTCATATGTAGCCATCCCATCCTTATACATATACTGTACACACACAGTTGATATTAGGACTTTTTATTTTGATTTTAAAAATATATATCTTCAACTCAAACTCTATTTTAGTGTTCAAATCACACTATTTTAATGTAACTTTAGCAATAAAAATTATTTAATCTCTGTTGATACCAGGTTTGGCACCTGCTCTGAAAGCCCATTTCGACACAAGGTTCAGCTGGATGCCGACGTGGAGAGGAAGATGGGCCCAGGAAGACAGAAGCTAAATGGGCCGACCTGACGAGCTAGGCTGTCCAGCTCGCGGCCCATTAGGTCAAAACTATGGAATTAGGGTTTTAAACATGTATTTTCACTATAAATACTGATGTAATTATTCCTAAACGATATATGAAATTCTTCAGAGCTTTTACCCACATAATCTAAGACCTAAACCTATTATTAAGTCTTGATTTAACAATCTCTAACTACAATATCAAATATCACACTATATTAGAAAAATATTCTCCATTATTATATTACTAAACACATTTTTTATTATTAACAAATATATAACAATATTTAGAATGATATAGTTAACTAAATTATTTTACAACATATAATTTTTTTATTATTTCTATTTATTTTGTTATTATTGATTTTTTAACTATATTATTTTATTAATAAATATATGAATCGTTTATAGCATCGTGAATAGTGTGATTTTGTAGCATCACACTAAAATGAAACAACTTTTAAAGTTTGGTTGAAGATTTTTTATATGAAAACTACACTAAAATTAACATTTTTCGATGAATTGGAGATGGCTTAAGGCTCGAACTAGTTAATTATATTGACAAAATCGTTGAGCTAACTAGTTTTTGTTGTTCATAAAAAGTAATATAAGAATCGATCTATTTGCTGACGAGACAATGTTCTTTTGTAGAACAACAAGCAAAACGTGGATGCACTTAGAAAAGTGATATCGGAATATGGAAAAGCATAAGGGCAACTAATTAATTACGAAAAATCTGTGATAACTTTCTCAAAGAAATCCCCACGGTGGATAAAGGATATTGTCAGAGCCAAATTATAGATTAATAAGGAGGGTGGTGTAGGAAAATATCTTGGTTTTCCGCAACACTTTGGACGGTCCAAAAAGGACATTTTTCTTCTATAGTAAATAGAATATGTCACAAAGCCATGAATTGGGCTTCTAGATTTCTATCTCAAGCGGGAAGAATTGTTCTTTTAAAAAGCATTCTATCTTCTATGCCGGTTTATGCTATGTCAAACTTCCTCCTACTAGTTTCCTTTTGTAAAAAGATACAATCTATGCTTACTCGATTTTGGTGGAGTGGAAATGAAGACAAGAGGAAGATGGCTTAGTTATCGTGGGAAAAATTGGTCTAATCAAAGAGAGATAGAGGACTTGGATTTCGTGATATTCAACACTTTAACGAAGCTCTTTTAGCTAAGTTGAGTTGGCGGCTTGTAATGAGTCCAAACTCCATGCTAGCTAGACTTCGAAAAAGAAAATATTTTCATGATACTACGTTTCTTAAGAGTAACCTTCTATCTCCAACATCTCATGGCTGGAGAAGCTTAATAAGTGGTAGAAATCTCCTTCAGCCTCACCTTGGATGGGCGGTAGGTAACGGTAAATCGATCAAAGTATAGGGGACATATGGCTCTCAAATTCACAAACTATGGCACCACATGGGCATGTGGCGTACATAGATGATAAGTGTAGAGGTAAGGATCTATTTTATCCAAACACGTCAGTTTAGGATCATGTCAAGATCGACGAGAAGGTTCCTATGTGGAAGAAAAAGATTCTTCAAATCCATCCAAGCTTTAAACAACTTCCCGATAGGAGTATCTAGTTTCAACACTCATCTGGTGTGTATACAATAAAGTCGGGGTATGAAACAGCAAGGACCTTCGAAGATAGAAAAATTCATATCCCAACTCATGCCCAAGAACCAAAGTGGATCAAGGAAATATGGAATTTCAAAATCACAGAAAAACATAAATTGTTCTTGTGGGGAATCTTCAATAATTCTCTACCATGGGATCGAATTTGATAACTAGAGACATTAATACTGATGGTTTATGTGGTCATTGTGGAATGTTGCTTTCATATATTCTTCTCTTGCTCGTTTGCGTAGAAAGTATTGTAAAAGGCGCCTTTGCGAGAAGAATCTTGTTCATTTCCGAAAAATTTCGTCGAATACTGAAGAAGTGTAGCGAGAGCTACACCACTTCCCCATCCGGAATTTCCCCAGCATCTCTCAATCCTTGGATCCTTTGGTTCTTATGGATTGCAAGAAACCAGAGAGTATTTTCGGCAAAAGTGCTTGCGTCGGACAAAGTATTATCGTTAGCTTCATTAAGAACAAAAAAGTGGATACATGCACATGAGAAAGAGGCGGAACCGCCAAGACACAGACAAGGCATCGTGGAACAGAGTCGAATGCTATGGTCTTACTCTTATCGATATGACGCAATTTGGAGCAAGGAGCAGTGTAAAGCGGGCCTAGCGTGGGTTGCAAGAAAAAAATGCTTCTACTGCTATTTCAGGACAAAAATTGGCTCTTCCGGTACCTTCCCCACTTTGTGTGGAAGGACTCGCTTTAAGGGAAGCATTGCAAATGGTCTTACGGTCTAATCATAAATCGGTATCTTTTGGATCAAGTTGCCTTATTTTGGTGATCAACATTCTAAACTCGGAGGAAAACCTCTCGAAACTTTATAGCATCATCTCAAATATTAGAACTCTAGGTCAAAAATTTGTTTCCGGTTTGTACCTAGTTTATAAAACAAAAAAGCTGACTATTTAGCTAAACAGTGTTTAAGATATGTTGTTTCTTCTATTGTAATTAATTACGTATCTATCTCTTTCTCCTCATTTGTACATTTTTATTATTTTTTTTTGTAAAAAAACGCAGAACCAGCGTTAATGCTGCTCTAAGAAGCTAAATATTATATTTTCGGAGAAAGTAATACAAGAATTAAGAAACATAAGATGGCCTACTAAAAGCAGTTGAATCATAGGTAAAGTCTCTCTTTCTTCTCTCCATCCAGCTTAGTGTCTCTCTATTTATAACAACACTTCACTTCTTTTCCTAAACAAACACTCATCAATCTTTAGACAAAACCCTACCTAAAAGAACCGTCCTTTCAAAAATACCCATTTCTTCATCAACATATCTATCATGTCAACCTCCAAAACCCTAGATCATAATAAACCATTTGAAACATCCCAAACTCAAAAGGGTTTTGCTCTAATCCACCAAAACACAACAACGTCCGGCGAGAGACGAGGCCGGAGATCAAAGCAAGCAGAGGCAGGGAAGTTCCTAGGAGTAAGAAGACGTCCATGGGGTCGTTATGCAGCAGAGATTAGAGATCCAACCACCAAAGAACGTCACTGGCTCGGCACTTTCGACACTGCTCATGAAGCTGCTCTTGCCTACGATAGAGCCGCTCTTTCAATGAGAGGCATTCAAGCTCGAACTAACTTCGTCTACACTCCAACTGATGTTCACACCATCCTCACAAATCCTACTCTCCACTCTCTTATCGTCTCACCTAATTACAATAACCAAACTTTCTCCCCACAGTTTGTCATTGATCACCATCCTCATTATCACCATCAACAACCTAAACATACTCTCCCCCAAACCATCTTTAAAACGCCGCTTCGTCATCAAAACGCCGATATGCAAGCGTTTGGTACTAGTCCTCACAACTCGTCTTCTAACGGCTCGTTATCTTCTTCACTAGATGAAGAAAACAACTTCTTCTTCTGTTTAGAAGGCAATAGATCCCATAATAACTCTGGTTACTTGGACTGCATTGTCCCAAACCACTGCCTTAAACCACCTTCTGAGACCACCACCACCACCACCACTCAAAACCAAACCACAACTCCGCCAGAAAGCTACTTCGAAGATGGTGATCTCATGATGATGATGATGATGAATCATGATGAGTATGGTTCATGTGATCTCACTGCTATGATCACTAACTATAATGCTGCTGCTTCCATGTCAATGGAAGATTACGCGATAATGGAGGCTGCGCAAGATTTATCTTCTTCTTCTATCGCTGCTTTTGGAGATGTAGTTGCAGACACTACAGGCTTCTACTCACTCTTTTAGAACATTCTATTTAATACTCCCTCGGTTTCACAATATAAGTAATTTTAGGGAAAATAATTTGTTTCAAAAAAATTGTTGTTTTCACTTTTCAATGCAAAATTTAATGTATTTTTATGTTTTTTGACCCTTTATATTCTGCAGAATGATTTATTATTGGTTGGTTTGTTTTGGAATGTGGATTTTATCTTAAAAAAACTTAAAATTAAATAACTTTCTTAATAGTTGTGCACAAACCTTAAACTACATACAATATGAAACAGAGGAAGTGTTATTGTTTGTAATGTATGTTTAATAATAATACTCCATCCGTTTCATTCTATTAGTTATTTTAAGATTTTTTTTGTTTCACATTATAAATTTTTTCCAAATCTCAATACAAAAAGTAAAACTTTTAATTAAAAAGTTAAAATAAAACTCAAACATCTACTTGTTTTTAATTAAATTCATAGACAAAAAATAAATAGATAACAAAAAAATATAAAAAACAAAAATTATCTTAATATGCGCGATTTTAACCAATACAACTAATAAAATGAAACGAGAGAATAAATTTTCACGTTATTCCATGGTCGTTAGAGTAATGTGGGATCTACTGACCCACTTAATTTTGAATTGTGTTTTGTTTAAAATATCATATTAATGGCTTTATATAGATTAATGCTTTGACCAATGACCCCTTAAAAATGCTAATCAACTTACATTTAGATTTAATTTTTGTTATATTAGAATTATATCTTTAATTTTTTTGTTAAACCCAATTAAAATAAAGTAAATAATAAGCAATTTCACGGCTAAAGAAAACTTGCACATCTTCTTTCTTTTTTTATGAAATAGAGAGTATTTGTAATTTAAATAGTTGGGTTATTTATCTACATACCCATCATTTTAGATTTTTTTTGTCAACAATTTACATCATTAAACTCTATTTTGGGAAAACTGAACCCACAGAGACCAGCACTAGGGCTACAAGGCTCTTGTCATCCATCATTTCTAGAATTTACATTCAGTGATTGTTTTTTTGGTATATTAATTAGACAATGATATAAAGTTTGAAAAGAATTCTTTTGTCCAGTGATAAAAATATTAATTTCAATGTTAGAGGTGTATAATTGTATTTGACGTGTTTGTATGTACATAATATATTATAGTTTATATTTTATAAATTAATGTATTAGCATATTAGTAATGGGATTAGACAAATTTAGTTGATTTAGATTTGATGAGGCTTTGCATTCATAATTATCAAGTTGAATATTTATATGTTCGATTATTTCATTTGCTATATCAAAAAGAAATATTTGAAAATCAATAAGTGAAATGGAAATTCCTAATTTAAAGTTAATAGTATTCGTAGAATTCATCTGTGGTGTATTTTTTCTTTAGTTTATATATTTGCTCCTACTCAAAAAAAAAAAATCAAGCTCCGGGCCATTGGTAGTTTGATTTTTGTTATCAACTATTTGAATCTTTTGGTGAGCAAAAAGGGTTACAACGAGTTGTATTAACGACCACTTTTGGTCCATGCTATTTCCAACACACTCATTTTGCATGTATATATATATTGTATTTTAAGTGTGGCCTGTGGGTGTATATATATATTAATGAAACCAAATAACTTACTCAAACCAATATTTTGACTAGAAATGATTAACAAAGATATGTGCGCTGTATATCAAAACTATGTGAAGATGTAAGAAACTTACTATCTCTACTTCTACCGGTGCGTATACGCTTGGTTGGTATGAGCTTTTGACAATTATAAATATGACATTAGTTTAAATGTAACTGTTAATATATATGTTGGAAAAAAAAAGAGAGAGTAAAGATATTAGATTTGTCATGAACATTCAGTGAAGGAGCATGGTGGTGCTTTTGGTCTTTGGACATGTGTTTTGGTCATGACTTGTTTGGTCTTTAATTGTACATTCACTGTTTTATGTCTCCCCCACCTTTTGCTTATTTTGCCTTAACTTTTTTCTACAACAACTAAACATTACAACTCGTTTATTCATTTTTTAATCAGTTTAAGGCTTTTGACTTTCTTTCATAGAACTCAAATTCATACTCTCTTTTGCTCACTTTTTTGGGTTAAATTCAAGAAAGACAATCATGTACGTGTTATACATATCAAACAGATCTCTCTGCCAAAAAAAAATACTTATCAAACAGATCTCAACGTGTAATTCGTCAAATATGACGCTTTACAATCTGTTTCGCTTTCAAAGAAAATAACTTCTAAAGAAGTTATAGAACTTTGGCGTCTCTTGCACTACGGTCCCCGGATCCGTCAGCGACTCCATGACCGACGGACTCGCATGTTCCAACCTCTTTTTTCCGGTTTGTAACTCTTTTGACCTGTTTCTCAACAGATCCACCGTCCAGCAAAAAAGAAGAAAAGCAGCCATTCAATGGTGTGTTTCAGTCAGATCTGCGCCACGACGAATAGGCATGGAGGTCGGCCAGACTCGAAAAAAGAAACCTCAAGGCGGAATGCTTCAAATTGACAGCTGGATGGCTGGCTAAGCTTCATCATTGGTAAATGGGGATGCGGTCACCGGTGGGTAACACTTTTTCTCTCAGCCAGCGGTTTGGAACATTCCACTCCGCCAGAAACCTAAGCCTTTTCTCCAGAATTCTGTCGGGGCTTACCTCCAACCTTCTCCTCCTCCTCCTCCTCTCTAATCTGTTTTTATGTGGGTATCGGAAGAGGTCTTGTTCTTATGGTATTTGGTTTTTGTCGGCGGTCCTCCGGTGGTGGCTTACCGGCGGCGTCCACAACATTGTCCCCGGGGGCTCCCTATAAAGTTTTTCTTTAGGGTTTTCTGAAATTATGGTTCCTTTTATCTGGGCCCGGGCATTTGGGCCTTAATTTCTTGTCCAAGTCTGTTTTTTGTAGTGAGGGGTTATTGGGCTTACATTATGTTGGGCTGGAGTTTGTAAAATGAGTTTACATCTGGATTATTAATAATATTTAAATCCTTTCTAAAAAAGTTATAGAACTTTGTTATTTTTTAATCACATTAATTTTTAAATTACATATAAATGACTATTTTCGATCCATAGCTAAAAGTTACTAGACCACATTCTTGTATAGAACTTTGTTGTTCTATTCCTTTAATATCTCCAAATTTTCATACAAAGTTTTAAGCAAATGCTGACTATTTATTCTTTTTATAAAAAGCAAAGGATGATCGCCGTAAAATAACCTGTAAATAAAAGACTATATAATTATACAACTTTAATCACGGTATATAATCATATGGTTGCATATTTCTGGTGGAACTCCAGAAAAATTCACTGGGTTGCATTGAATTATTTGTGTCTACCTAAAAAATGAGAAGGTTTAGGTTTTAAGGATTTGGAAAAATTTAGTCAAGCGCTTTTGTCAAAGCAGTTGTAGGGGTGAAAAGCAATTGTAGGGGCTTCACCGGTACCCAAATACATTATGGGAAGGGTATTTTTGTGGCAAAGTATCGTTTCACGCTCCAAAGCCAAAGCGATCCTCGTATCTGTGGAGAAGTATTTGGGGAACTATTCACATATTTGATAAGGGTATTAGGAAGGTGGTAGGAAGCAGACATCAAATTAAGGTATGGTCGGATGCTTGGCTACCAAGGGAAGTTGTACATGAGCTCTGTAACGAAGTGATAATTCTTTATTATATGGAACAACGTATCTGATGTATAGCTTAATCCCATTCTTCTCGATAAAATCACCCGTATCTCGACGTCTATAAATAAGAAATCCATTTTATCAATTGTTGTTACATCATTATGTTGTTTCGGAAATAATTTAGAACACTTTCAATCTTCCATACATGAATGTGAACGATTAGCTGCACCACATGGCCCATGAATCACAATCTTTGACAACATCGTATAGATCAGGATCCGTATCTCTATTAGGAATTTCAGCACATATAATTATGTCGATATCATCTCATGTTGGAAATTTACAGTTTGGATGCATATAGTAAGATATGAGCATGTGGAAGACCTCTTTTTGAAACTCAATAGTGTACATAGCTGAAATAAGATGAAACATATATTAAAACGAATATAATAGTGGAAATCGTATAAATACAATTAATCGTATACAATTATAAAATCTAACCTGACGGCGTCTTTCCAAATTATTCCTTTTCCGTCAAATCTCAAATTAGTGAGTCGAGTTTTATTTTAAAAATCCGACATATGATATTTGGCCTATCATCGCTGTATAATTTCCTTCTCTTAACATATCTAGATATTTCTGGCCACTTTGGATAACATGTAAAGGTGATATATAAGTATGGAAATCCGAAATACTTATATGTAGTCATGGCATCATAATATCTTTGTTGCATATATCTAGGACCACCAAAAGAACTTGATGGTATTAGCATTCTTTTTTCTTGTTCACTTGTATCAACTCCACCATATTCAGAATTCTCTTTTAGTGATTCATAATGTTCTGCTCTTAATCTCGGCTGGTTTTGTCCAATATACGACAATCTGCTTGTCTTAATAGTCGTGTAAGCATCTACCAAAAACTGTTGAAACAATCATTTTGATCTTATAATATTATGACATTAAAAACGTCTCTCTTGAAATTTGAAAGCGAAAATTTGTCTTAGACTGATTATCTTTAATTTGTTGCTAGATTCTGTTTGAGTATATCATGTTTCTATACCAACTTGAAATCCATCTTCTCCATAAAAGAAAAGTAAATGATATTTTAGAGTCAAATAAGAGACATGAGTTTTGTTTTTTTTTTTTTCAAAGATCCTGATTTTTCTTCTAAAATAATATCACGTTTAGGCATATCTGGAAAAAAAATCACTTGGAATCAAAGCTACAACTTCATCGGCCGTTGGCATACAATAAATCCTAGCATATTTTCTCCTTCTATCACAAACAATTCTCATATGAAACCTTTCAGACTCATATTCATCTCCTAAACATAATCTGTCTCTAGCGGACTGAAATATTTTTGCATATGAGTTAACTTCATCTAACATTTTTAAGATAGATTCAATTATCTCAAGACGTAGTTCATTGTTCTTTGGAGTGTGCTTTGTTTTTTTACTGTAATTTATAAAGAGAAACAAATATTAGTTTAAATACATATTTTTAAGTGAAGATACATTAATAAATAATTATAAAATATATTACCTATGAATTATTGCACGATTAATACTTCATTTATTGTATCAACAATATATAGTTGTGAAAACTTTAGATAATCGTTATCTTCGGGCATTAGGCTACCCATTCGATGATAATTTTCTCAATGCAACTGAAACATTTGTGGTCCACGTCTTTTCAATCTAGTTCTATCCACTCTTCCACCGAGAGAAGTGAAAGCAAAAATTATATTGTAAATACGTATATGATCACGAAAATGTCTGCTCAAACTGTGATCATTATTTAATAACCCTTGTAGAGCTTTACAAGCACCTTGTAAATAGAGTAACTAAAGAATTTCTTGCAAGCAACACATAGTAAAAGTATGCTTCTTTGCATTTCTCTCTTATTCACCCTCTCGTCATACCACATTATTGCTCCACAATAAGAACATTCGAAATTTTGATCTCCATGATCTAAATAGCCTAACAAACAGTCAAAACATAAACATGTATTTATATGATTCAAATTGAAATGGATATATTACAAATATTAAATTTATTTAAAAATAATTATAACAATCTTCATATTGTTTTCTTACGATAGTCCTACATGATTTTGCACAATTGTCTCCTATCGAAATTGTAACATTTTGTTGGACAATTTTTGACTCGTTTGTAAATGTCTCGCTTTCATCAAACGAATCATATGACCATGTATCTTCATCTGAACTACAATCCTTCCAAAAATCGCCAATAGGATTTTGTTCTCATAAATATCCATAAAAATTAAATTATGTTATTACAAATCATAATAAGTAAGCTTATTTGATAAATTAATTGTATGTACTAGCTATTTGGAGATTTACCTTGAGTATTAGAATTAAATTAAAATTTGATTGTATAGATGGTCCACTAAGATGAATAGATTGTTGGCTTTTCTGATTAAATAGACATTGGGTTTGACCTTTACAATAAAGTAAACAATCACACAATATTACAACACAAATTATATAAATTCAACCAGCAAATACCTAAGAAACATGAGTTCTCATTAGAGTATATTACCTAAAGATGGTGTAGTTTGTGTTTTTTCATTTTCACCTATATTTTTTAAAGGGCGTTGAACATTGGTAATAGCCTAAGAACCACTCATTGAGAATTATTAGTATAATTCGAGATATTATTTCCGCTAAATTGTTTAGGCGAATTCTCAAAATGTCGACCAGCATTCGAAGATGAAGAAGGAACATTTTCTTGATTGTTGTTTTCAAAATTTCCATAATTTCAAATTAATTGCTTAATCCTTCGCATGTCTGAAACCTGCAAATTATAATACAAAAAATTAAAAAATATTAAAGTATTTAGATCAAACGAAATTATTAGAACATGAAAAATTCCTGAAAAAAATCATTAATAAGTCGAGTTTCGTGGATTTACACAAATGTTTTTGAAGGAAAATAAAACAGTTTTCGTGAATTACTTAAGATCTTTACAGTTGATATAGTATAGGAAAACTACAATTAAGTTGTTAGGATCTTGTTTGCATATTTCCATTGGGTTATTTTTTATACACAAAAAAATATTATATATTAAATTATAAATCATTATTTACTATAGAAATTATATCGATTAACTAAACAATTAAATATATGCTATGAAATTCAAAATATTTTTTTGCATATTTGGTTAATATATCTTTATACTAATATTTTCTGAATTTTATATAACACTTGAATTTCTTCTTGTTAGATAATATTTTTTTGTAGATGAATATGCCAAAATTATAATTTACTAACACAAATTAAGTTAGAATATGTACAATTAATAATTATTAAGATAAATTAAGATGTAAAGAATATAATTAAATTTCATAAAAATAGAAAACCTAATAAATATTGTTGCATAACAGTAATCGATAAAAAAATCATAGATCATATAATAAGTGATCAAAAACCAAACTAAAATATGTTTTATCATTGACAATCAAATAAAATTATTCTAATTTCGGCAATAAATTAAGATGTAAACAATATAATTAAATTTCATAAAAATAGAAAACCTAATAAATATTGTTGCATAACAGTAATCGATAAAAAAATCATAGATCATATAATAAGTGATCAAAAACCAAACTAAAATATGTTTTATCATTGACAATCAAATAAAATTATTCTAATTTTGGCCCAACAACATCATTCTTCTCGACACAAGGAACATTTTCTTTCTCATCTTCTAGTTTCTCCATCTTCACGTCTAAAAGCACTATCGCTTTCAAAAAATATCTCTTGCTAGATGAAGATTCATCTCCTTGATCATTTAACTTTTCAAAAATTTTCTTCGAAAGTAGGGTTTGCGAGCTCTGTATGGATCCTTCTTATGATTTCTGGCTATTCGTTATGATCAAGCTTACCTGATAAATTATAATGTTAAAGAATTAATGAATTTAATATAATATATTGACAAGCACAAGATATTTGATTGAAAATAAACTATACTACAAACCTGGTCATCGTAAGCTAACAAATGTTGACTTTTATAAAGTGAGGAAGTTTCATCATTAATTAATCGATTTGTAGACAGAATACGTGATATTTTAAATGTATCGTAATCATGATAAACATTGTCTGACTCAATGTTCGTAACAAAATAAAAAGTTTTCCTCACCAAATTCTTTATTGGTTCTGGTAAATCATCAGGATCTTCTATCTGAAAACCAAAATCCAAACACTTATTTTAATATGTACTTTAAAATTATTTCAAATTAAAATGCTATTATGAATTAAAAAGAGTTTACCTCACCAAAACTTCCCTTCAAAAGAAAACTAGCCGAATGTCCAATAATTTATGCAACAACTAAATTGAACAATAAGCATTTAATTTCACTTGTTTGATCCATTACATAGACATGTAACTTGTACATATTTTTCATAAATAATGAAATCGAATTAAACATATTCAAAAAAGTAAATAAAATCCTTTAATCAATAACTTACGATCATTAAATATATATTTCCTAAAAAGACTTACCTTGCACCAACATTTGTGACCTAATTATCACACTCTTTATATTTTCATTCTCTTTTTTTTCATTTTGTTGGTTTCAACAAAACGCACCATATCATCTTCAACTTTCTTATTACGTGAAATGCATGAAATATAATACCAAGTCCAATTAGTATTAATCTTTAGAATTGTGCACATAGTCTTCACCTTGCAAATCTACAAAACAATTAAAAGAATAAAAATATGTTTGAATAGTGAATAATGATTAATAATTTTTCTTGATAATTTTTCGTAATATGATAATAAATATTAAACTTCATTAGTCTTTTTAAGTTCTAGAATAGTTTTCCTTTCTAGATCTTTCTCTTTGAAACTCAACATTTTCAGTTTTTTGGTTTGTTTTCCAATATTTTTAGAGTTACACCATCGTCTGGCAACCTTTTCATAAAAATAAAAGTGGATTTGAGATTAACTGATAGATCAATGATATATGTATATATAATTAATTAATGTATAGTATTTGTATTACTTAATCACAAATAAAATCCAAAACATTTGGGTATTTTGGATTGATAATAAGCTTGGTGGCATCAAAAACATTGGATATGTTGTAGATATCTCAATAAAGATTGCATCAATAACAAAAACACCAACATTTATTAAAGTAAATATCCGCGTAAAAAAATACTTCTCCAATGTTTGATCTTTGCAAATCGCAAAATAATGAGTAGCATTTGTCCTTCATGCTCTTGAGATGTTCTAAACAATTTGTCTGCATAAGCTTCCCATAATGTGCATGATAAACATTCATCACTGAAACTTACAAAAATTAAAAGTGTTAAACATACCAATTGAATTTCATATATAAAATAAAGTAATGTAAATTTTAATATGGTTAAACTTACTCTTGAGTCTACATCTTGAAATCAATTTTGCTTTTTGTTTTGTCTTTTGCAAGATTAATAGTCTCAAACTTTCTCATATTAACCACTTGACCTGTGACATCTCTAGATAAAAATAATTTAAGTATAAAACATAACTTCGATAAATTTTCGAAGAATATTACTAAGAAATAAGTCATTTAGACTCCCTACATGTATTGAATCATATTTTGCAAATGAGAAAAAAATTGTCATTTGTGATACTAGTCTTTGCATCTTGAACAATAGTAGACATGAAAAAATTAATTCTAAATTCATGATCGGTGGTCTGATATTGACCAGAATTTCCCCAAAATTTAAAATTTTCAATAGTTATCCATTATCCAAATCGGAGCTTTGACTCAACACTTGTCACAAACTCACGTTTCACATTAGCTTGAATCTTCTATCCCTATATATAAGCAGGAGAAACGTTATGATATTTAAACCAAAACATTGAAAACAATAGATGTTTATATAATTTTCAAGAATTACCTCTTCATATCACATAATCATCTCTATAGAATTAGGAATTTTATGTTATTTGGTCTCCAAAAATGAATGATTTTGACTTTAATACGCCATGAAAATTTGAATGGTTTCAGAGACGTAAAATTAGCTACTTTAGCAAGCGTTTTCTCCATAATATTTTAAGCTAAACTTTTTTTGCAAAAATGGTGAAAATTTTATGAATGAATATGAAGTACTCGATATATATATATATACCCGAATAATTTAAACTAATATTTTTATAAGATCTAAACTATTTACTTAAGATATTCGGTTATAAGTTACCATAATATTATAATTGGATAAATACATCCTAAAATAACGTAATATTTAAAAACCTTTTACTACACAAATAATATCACAAGATTCTTTACAATCATACATTATTTTCTTGTAATCCAGTGAACACATTAAAACCACTTCTTCAACAGTGAACATGTCAACAGTAAAATCTAAGACCTGGAGCTATAGCCGAACATCATTTCTTTAAAATAGACTAAACCTACATCACGAAAATCTAAGATCACGAAAATCTAAGATCACGAAAATCTAATTTTATGTATATAAATTTTAATAACATGACAATAATTAATTTGATGATTCTTAAAGAAATACGATAATATAAAAATATAATATCTTTTGCAAACTAGTAAACTTTAACATTTAACAAAATAACAAACAAATGACGTTCCAAAAAAACTCCAACAATAATAACTATATTATATGGAAAATCTATCAAATTTCCATAACAATCATCGACAGTATTGACTAATTAGTATATTTAAGGATATAACTAATATTAGGTAACAATATTAAAGTGGAGATTCCAAATTTAAAGATAGAATTATGGTTAAATTTAATATTTTAAACAATAAAAATAACAATAATCTTTTTTATTATATAAACTTTTTATCAAAGATTTTTGGTTATTACTTACCATAATATATCAATATTGGATGAATTCATATTCCTATTGCATAATATTTAAATAATTTTAAATACAGTAAAGAATCTCTAGTTTTCAATACAATCATACATTAGATCACAATGAAATTAAAAGTTTCATTATTAATTATAATTAAGTAATAATAATAAATGTGAAAATTCATAAAAAGTTAACAATAATATAAACATATAATATATTCTACAAAATAACAAACTTTAACCATTAACCAAAAAAAATCACCAGCGATAATAACTATATTGTATAGAAAAACTACCAAATTTCCAAAACAATCATCGACAAAATATACATAATTTGTATATTTTAGGATATAACTGATATTATGTAACAATATTAAGATGTAGATTCCAAACCTACGATTAAATTTAATATTTTAAATAATAACAATAACAATAATATCTTAACCTCATATCAAAGATTTTCGGCTATTATTTACCACAATATCTCAATATTGGATAAATTCATAAACCAAACAATTGTTATCGTTTGATATCATATTTTTGTTATTTTATTTTCAATTAGGTAACTAACCAATGATTACATTAATATTTAAATAATTTATAGTACTGAATATTAAAAAAACAAAAACATCTTTATTAAATTATAATTAGAAAATCATACCCCCAAAAAGTTATAATTAGAAAATAACATAAATCCAAACTTAACCTAACACAAAAAATTGAAGAGCAAAAAATGAATCAAATTATCAGTTTTTTGGAAATCTCATTTTGTCGTAATTCACATTAAGAATCACAATCTTCTTGAGTAGTTCTTCAACTTGTTCCTTTTTTTATGATCGAGTACTTTTGTTATATCAAAATCATTAAAACCCACCATGCGATAAATCAAAGAAATCTTTGCATCTCTCTTAGCAATCTTGACCCTTAGTACTTGAACTCTCATAAGCATCTTGGTATTGTTTCATTTGAAACATAGATCACTTGTAATATGCTTCTGACTCTTATTTTACTCGTTTGATTACAGTAGATACATTAGCTAAAAGATCTAATTGATTTTGAGTTATTATTGGCATTCATTTACCTGCCTGAAAAAAAAATTATTATTAGAACAAAAACATAACAGAAATGCATCAATATCATAATGAAAATAATATTTATAAAAAAAGAATGAAAATAAAAATATAGTTTGTTTGAATAACATATGTTCGAACCATAACATTTTTTACATTTACTATTTTTAAAAATACCTTAGAGTAATGTGTGAAATCTTCATTGGTCTACAAGAAATACAATCGAAATTATTAGTATCATTATATTGTTGACAAACTATATAAATCATATATTAATTATGAAAAAACAATTGTAAAAATCTCAATACATAAAAAACATTATTTATCAATAGTACATTGGCTATTTGATCATAATGCATTTTCCATTGGATTTCATTGGCGTTTTCATTATCTAAATTTATGTTAAAAAATGGTTTTATAATTATCTTGAATAAATTAATTATTAAAGTAAAAATATATAAAAAATAAATAAAACATTATTTATAAATATTACTTTGGGTTCTTCGATGACTATGCATTTTCCTTCGTTTTTTACTGGTATTTCTATTATCTAAATTTATCATATAAAATTATTTAATAATTATTATGAATAAAAAAATTAATACAATTAAATTAAATCTCAATAAATAAACGAAAACATTCTTTTAAAATTTTAGCTTCTGTTCGTCGATCATGATGCATTTTCTTTCTCGTTTAATGGTGCATCTATTGTCTACATTGATGCAATAATGTATAAAAATATAAGGCATCATGATCGAACAAAAAATTATTAACAAATATTAATAAACTAAATGCATAAATAAAACGTAAATCTCATTAATTTTTTCTGTTTTACTTTGTGTTCTTCGATCATGATGCATTTTTTATTCTCATTCAATGGTGCATCCATTATCCCAATAATGTATAAAAATATAAGACATCATGATCGAATAACAAAATTATAAATGAACAAATAGTAAAAAACTAAATGCATGATAAAAAGTAAATATCAATATCAAAAGTTAATGCAAGAAAACGAGTTGAACTCAAAATAAAAAGGCATATTTAGAGGAACACTTACGAAAAATGTAGCTTAAATTAAAAATCCTAAAATTGAGTATAATGTATTTTATGGATAAGAAGAGTATCCTAATATATACAGTAAATTGATAAATTTACGATTAGGGTTTTTTAGTTAAGAATAAGAATATTTTAATATCTTAAATATTCCCTAAAAACTAACAAAATCAATGCGGCAAATCATAACAAAGGTAACAATAATATATACAATATTATGAGTCATTTACAAAAATAGAAAATAAAATTTGATAATTGGAAATTTTAAAAATCGTAATATTTTAGATTCAAATCCAAGACCATAAACTTATTAAAAAAGAAACATGGTCGAATTACATTGATTCAAAAAATCTCCACGTTTTGAACTTGGGTCCACTAAAACGTTTAATTTAAAAATGACTTATCCAAAAATCGAACCCAAGACCGGATACATTAATTTTTAAAACCCGAGTCAAACCCAAGGTCCGCGCGTTTAATAGGCGGGTAAAGGGCTAATAATGCTTCAAAACCAACTTTATTGAGAATCGAACTCCCGACGAGAATGACAATTCGTTTTTTCCGAATTTAACCCTCAAATGTTTTTTTTTATCACCGAAAATTTTAACCTAATGGTAATTCCTGTAGAATGAAAACTTTAAACTTATTTAGAATGACATAATGGGACCTGAGATTCCTAACTTTGTTACTCAAAATCTATGTACTCTAATGTATTTTAATTGTACAATTTTTTGCTATAATATTAAGGGTTTCTTTTTACCATTTATATCATATTAGTATCTTTACTATTAAAGGAGAAATACATTTTCGGAGGTAGGCAAAATAAATCTCATATTAAGGGTTTACAATTTTTTAGAATGACATAGTAAAATCGTTGAAAATGCCCAAGCAGGATTATTTGAGTTGAATTGACCGTAATATAAAAAAAGCAAGAAATAAATAGATCTCAAACGAATATGATTGATTGATTAATTATTTTTTACTATTAAAGGAGAAATACATTTTCGGAGGTAGGCAAAATAAATCTCATATTAAGGGTTTACAATTTTTTAGAATGACATAGTAAAATCGTTGAAAATGCCCAAGCAGGATTATTTGAGTTGAATTGACCGTAATATAAAAAAAAGCAAGAAATAAATAGATCTCAAACGAATATGATTGATTGATTAATTATTTTTTTCACTTTTTTCGTTCTGGCTAACTGTAAAAAAAATTTCACATTCCATGTAGTTTGTTCATTGAGTTCACAATTTTCACAGAAACATGTCAAACACAGTAATTACACATGTAGCAAACAACAAACAAGATGTTAGATTATAGTTTAGAGACTTCGAATTAGACCTCCCACATATGAAAGCAATAAGGGGATCATCCTATAAACATTTATTATGCGGATTTGAATTGGGGTGATAGACACATTAAAAGAATAAAAAAACAACGTTCTGATCACAATCGGAGCCTCAATTACACTATTTATTCATATAAGAGTGTGTTTGGTGAATAACAAGGTCATTTATTCATAACTAATTTCCAAAAAATAATTAAAAAATAGAAGTTGATGGTGAGGAATGTTAGGACTTATGAGCATAAGACAAAACAGAAGACATAACACACGAAACTAGAGCTCTTTTTCTGCTTTGCTTCATGTATTGTCTCCGCCCAAAAAATTACTTTTTATTACTGAGTTCATGAAAAAATGAAGAATAGAGAGAGAGAGAGAGAGAGATTCTCTTTTCTCTTCCTTTGAATTATGTCTCTTTAGAATGAAGTCTTAGCCTCAATGCTGGCCGAGTCACCAGTTTTGGTTTCAGCAGACTCTGAATGGCTCACACAGCTTGTCATAGAAGAAGAAACTTCAGCAGCCACAGTTTCTGAACCCCCACTTGCTGTGGTTTTGGGTTTAGTGTCTGTGCTGGGCGAAGAGGACCCGATAATGTAGGGTGCGACAGGCATGGAGTGATCAAATTTGCAGGCAAGTCCAAACTTGCAAGTCCCGTGTTGCATAAAGTGAGTGCATTGTGTTGTGCCCTGCAAACAGAGCTTTATAATCACATCAAGGGACATACTTCATGACAAAACATTCTATAATCTAGTATATGCATATGCTTTGGAAACGAGACTTACGGGACGAAGTGGGAGGCCAATGTGGCTAATGGTAATCGCCTTTGGCGATGTTGCTTCCAGAGGATGATGAAATCTGCAAGATGATCCAAATTCACAGTCTCCGGTTCTCAAAAAGTACTGACACTCAGGTTCTCCAGGTCGTTGAGGAAATGATTGTTCATTATTTGAAAGACCGGCAGAAGATGGAGTGGATTGATAAGCAGGCGCTGCAGGAGATAATGGTGTAATTCCATAAATAGACCTCGATCCGATAGACGGTTGAGTTGCAAGAGAAGATATTGCACTAACAGAAGACTAGATAAAAGAAAGGAGGTTAAGAGAAAGAAAAAGTAAAGCGGAAGATGAATTTGTTTTGAAGATTACCTGATAAGGGTTCCAGCTTGAGTATGGAACCATAGTAGGAGGAAGAACCATTTGGTTGTAACTGTAAGGGCTTTGAGCATATGTGCCAGGCCTTGGTATAGCTACTCCAGATTGAGACTGAAGCGATGAATAAGTAGTTGGAGCATGTATCCCAGGAGAATCGGGATGGTGAAATCGACATGTAGAACCAAACTTACACTGACCGGTTCTCATGTAGTAGGAGCATTCTTTCTCACCCTGTAACCACACATTGATAAGGAAAGCTTTACACTAAACCAATATAACCAAGACAGAAAGAAAGAGAGTGAACAAACCGGGCGTAATGGACATCCCATGTTATTTAAAGAGGTAGGAGTAAGAGAATATCCTGCTCCCGCTAGTCTAGGATGATGATACTTGCAAGTAGCACCAAATTTACATGTTCCAGTTCGCAAAAAATGCTGTGCAAAAGGAAGAAAAAGAGTATGAAAATTACACAAGGCTACACCAAATGGATGGATGGATCCAATAGGTACCTTACATACAGGTTGTCCCAACCTCTCAGGTAACTCTCCAGCTTCATTCCCAAGACCTCCCAAGACCTGAAAAAAAATATGAAACTTGGAACATCCAATAGGAGCTTCCAAGTAAAATTTGATCCTAAATTCTATAATTAATGCAAGTGATAAACTAAATCACTAATCATCCTCATTAGTTTAAAGACAGTAACTTTTATCAACAGAAACCATTAAAAATAAGAGAGTTTTGTATTACGGGTGCACGGTTACGTGGGTGATTGAACCGACATCTCGACCCGTACCCGCAAAAACCGGTTCGTATGTAATACATACAATCGGGCTCACCAGATCGCTCCGGGTATGATTCACTTTTCCCGCCTTGTAAACCTAACCGCCACATCGAAGCTACAAATTCCGCATTTCCAATTCTCACACACAAACGCTAAATCAAAGAGAGAGATGCATGAAATTCCCATTCACATTACCTTCGATACCAGTTTGGTTTGTCCATTCCGATCGCGACCCTTCTTCACCGGCGAGACCGTGCAGCTCCATTTTTGTCAGCAAGAAATACTTAGCTCCGATCAAATGGGAGTGTTGACAGATCGTGGTTGGTGTTGGTTGGTTGGTTCTGTCTCCACAGCACTCTCAGTCGCTTGATCTCTGAAAATTTCTTCTAAAAAAAGAAATAACTGATAATTTTATGGTTAATTGGAAAAGAGTAAGTTTGTTTAGTTAATGACTCTCCGGAGAAGTAGAAAATCTCAAATAACTTTGCTATAAAATTTAGTTTAATTAGTTTTCTTTTGTTATTTACTAAAATATCTACCCCAATTTCATATATTTACCAACATTGCCACTTAACCCAATCCAACCAACCTGAAACAAACAATCAAGAGGGCCACAAGTTTCGTATTTTTCTCATGAAATCATCATCTGAGTTTTCTCTTTAAAAATCGACTTTTTGGGCAAAGTGAAAATCTGATCTAGTTTAGATTGGTTCTTTAATTTCTTCCTTTTCATGATATCTTTTTTTTTAGTTGAAAAAAAAAGGCAAAAGATGAATAACAAGAAGAAGAAGAAGAAATTGTTTTGTTTAACACCCTTTATGAGATTACATGCTTTTCTTCACTCTTTTTAATCTCTTCTTTGTTTACTCTTAAAGTCTTATAAAGAGATTAATTGCTGTGAGTGTGAGCTAGTAAGAGAGAGAGAGAGAGTTCTGTTGAAAAAATCTCTTCATTGCTTTGTTTGGTTAATTGAGCAACAACAATTTTATGTTGTTTATGATTCTCGTTCAAATGTTAAAATGTGTGTGAAAAAGAGAAGATATGAGGTAATCAATGGGGATATATTGGTTTAGAATATGTTACGATTGAGAGCTTGGCTCGAATAGATTAGAGGTTTTAAAAGAAAGAGGGCATGATTGATGATTCATAGGTACCAATTTGGAGATGTGGAGTTGTAGGGATTATTGTTTTTTGTGGTTCCAATTAGAGCGGTGAATTTTCACAACAGTTTGTTTCCTATTATAGTAGTGAGTTAATGGGATATAATCTCTGTTGTCAAGATCACTTTTCTATGTTGATAAGTTTGTTTTTTTCTACCAAATTTAGCAATTTCATGTCAATTATGATTTTGGTCTTTTCATATTGTATAGATGTTAGCTAGAATTCGTTTGGAGTTTGGTTCTGATTTGTGATTGATTATTGAAAGAAACAAATCTAGACTTATGGTTGTGGTGTGCTACTAGTTTCTGAAATCGAATTAATGTGTGTGTGGGGATCCCTTGTGTATGCAATGCATTATTTTGGCTTGCTTGTCTTACTTGTTGTTATTATGGTTCAACCGAAAAATACTTTAGTTTGGACTCCGTTTATTTATTTTTATTTTTTCCACTTAAAATCTAATTTTATAAGTTTAATAACTAGGTTCGACTCGGTTTATATTTTAATTAACTATTTTTAACAACATTATATTTCATTTAAACTAAGACAAAAAAAATCCATAATAAATCATAATTTTTATTTCATAATAAGACAAAGTTCATAAAACTTCACTCACAAATTGTAATTCATAATAAGATAAAGTTCATAAAACTTCACTCACAAATCAGAATTCATAATAAGTCGAGTACTCATTTCCCTATTCAAAAGAAAAAACACATATTAATTAGTTATGCACATTATACTAGTGTATACCACACAGTACAATTGTACTAGTTATACTAGTTTAATCTCGTTCTTGACCTTAAAAAATCAAACCCTAATGTAAACAAATAAAAACGAAATGTATTCGAAATTTCATAAAAACTTGAATAAAGTAGAGTACAAACGTTTGAAACTCTTGAATCACATTTTTAAGCTTGAAAAAAACAACGCTAGCTTAAACCTAAAAAGAAGAAAGAAGAAGAAATATTAAAAATGCACAAACGAAATATATTACAAACCTTATATAATTACTATAAACACTTGAGTTATACTCTATTTGAAGTCTTGAAAAAAACAACACTAGCTTCAACTCGTTTTATTTATAAATTAATTAGATTTTGACAACAAAAAAATTCGATATAACAAAATTTGTTTTCCATGTGACAAAATTTTGTTATTTTTACATTTTGACAACAATGTAATTTCAGAATAAGACAAAAGGACATGTGTTTTTTAAAAGACATGTGTCTCTAAATATAAAAAGTAATAAGACACAAATAAAATACATAATAAGATAAAATTTATAATAAGACAAAAATAGTTGACAAAAGGACATATGAATATAAAAAGTAATGTAGTTGTACCATTCAGTTAACCAATTTTACGACCTATAACATAGTTGAACAATAGCTACAAAAACATACTTTTCAGTTAAACATTACCTTAAAAAATAAATATTTAGTTGAACTTTAATTTATTGGTTATTAAATCATGTTCTAAAACTTTTTACGTAACAATATATAAAAAATGTCAAATTTTGCGTGATATTGACATTTTATGTGTGTTCTAAGATGAAACATGTATAAAAGTATAAGGTAGAATGGGGCAAACACATATATAATATAGAAACTAAAATTATATATTTTTAAAAATGTAGATTTTTATATTCTATATTTATAAACACATATTAGATGAAATAAAAACACTTTTGAATACTAAATTATTATTTTTCTAAATCCATAAACATCAAAATATTAAAATATTAAACATAGTCTAATTATAAGTCGAAACAAGAAACGTAGTCTAGTTATAAGATTAAACAATAATCAAGAATACAAGAAAATAGTCTAATTATAAGATGATACATGCTATTAACTATCTGCATTCTTTAATATTTCAATTTTCATACCCCTACTACGGAGTCGTCTCTTATAAATGCATTGATCATCACAACATTAATTATTCCAACGGATGTCTCACACGCTGACGTGGACATTATTCATCTAACTTTTCATTTGAAAGTTACATTCTTAGCTATGCAATTGTTTGTGAATAATGTGGCAAAGTACTCAAAGCTCTAGTCCTTTTACTCAAAGATGTCGTTTTAAAGTTGCTCTGTCTTTTTTAGATAAAGGTTTGGAAGAAACTTGTATATGCTGACCGGCTTTTGCAGCTGTTCAAATATGTTCCTCGTGAACAACTGATAATCCCAGACTATGTTTTTCAGCTATCTTTATTAATTCACTCTCTTTTCTCTGAAGTGTGTTTAGTGTTGATTGTATATTGTATGAAAAAATGGGCAGGCATGATCTTGAAGTTAATGGAGGAAAATGTCTAATCTTTGACCCAAGAACAAAGTACGTCTATCAAAGGCCTGTTGGAATCTTATAAATCCATAAACATAAACTATATCAGTTTTTTTATGATATAAGAACATAATCGGAAGCGTACCTCGTGAAGAGAGTTTTTATATTTTCGACTAAGATTGCCTTAGAGACCATAACCCTCTATTATAGAGAATTAATTTCTAGTTCGGCCCCTCATTAGACTAGAAATTGTCAAAGGTATCCACACTTAATTATTTCATAACATTTATGCCTCAAGTCTTTACTTTGTTACAAAACAACATAATATTTTGACTTATTAAATAATGACCCTAACACTTTATTATATCCACAAAATAGATCTTACAAGGCCTTAAACGAAACCAGAAAATTCGCTTTCAGTATTTTGTGGTGAATTGTTGTTTTAATTAAAACATGCACTACACACAAATGGAGCCAACTAATTTCAAATTTCAAATATTTGAGAGTAGTATAAAGATCGTGCATCACTTTGTACACATAAACCATAAAATATCTCTGAATATGACCTTTTCATCTTCAAAGAATAGTCATATATATGACTTAAATATTTAGTCATATATATGATTTAAATATTTCACCAGATTATAATCATGATCATTCCTTGTTCCCAAGTTGAAGATTCAGAGAGTGGTGTTAAAACAGTTCACCTCAATAAGTTAAAAGATGTTTGGGATGCAGGATTAATACTATTAAAAATTATATGATGTCAAAAGATATTATTTTAGTTGATTTGAAGTTGTGTCTGATGGAAGCTTCGAACGCTCAGCCGTTAGAGATAGACTTTAATCAATTGTATAAAGATAGTGAAAATCACTTTGAAGAAAACTAAAGTATGTGGTCAAATACTTTATAGGATTGCTATAATATGTATCTTAGGAGAAGCAGTCATGGTTTATGTGTTCATCGTTTTGTGTTTTATAAAATGTTATGTGCAATCCAAGGCAATTATTAGACAACAAGAGGAAAAAAAACAAATGTTATTAATGCTTTAAGATGAGCAATATATAATGCTTTGCAGGGGAGTAGCATCGATGGAAAATCAAAGAAATATATGACAATAGAAGCATCAAATATGTTTTCTCTTCATCTACGAATAGTGAAAAAAAAAATGGGCACAAGTTAAGAAAACTTTGTTATATGCATCAGTTAATGTATCAAAAAAAGAAAGAATAAAAATTGTGGTCGTACAAAAGCTATGATTGATCTACAAACGACTGTTGATATTTCTTACTACAAAACAACTTCAAAACGTTACAAGAGACTTTCGAAGTTAGTTATGCATTGATATACCAATATGCCAAATAAGGTTTTCTACGATGTTATGCAAATGCCTATATATGGTGGATTCACAAAGTTTATTTATCAATGGTGGATCCACAAAGTTTACTCCAAGAGTCAAAAAAAAAAATTTGATATGTATAATGTTGTTTACATTGATGAAAGTTGGTTTTATATGGCTAAGAAGTCAAATAGAATCTATCTTCTTTCACTTGAAGATGAACCAGTCCGGACGTGTCAAAGTACAAAATTTATTGGAAAGGTTATGTATATGGTTGCAATAGCCCGTTTGAGATTCGATGGTGAAGGGAATAAACTTTTTTTGGGAAATATAAAAGTATTCCGATTTTTCACAAGGGAACCAGCAAAAATAGAAGCATAAATTGACATGCATTGACGATAGAGACCAAACCAATTACTTCGGTGAAAAAGAAACACAATTATACATGCTTAATCGAAGAAGTCCTTCCTAAAATCCACAAAAATGACCAGCTCAAGATTTAGTAAACCCAATTTTTATTCAACAAGATAACGTAATATATATA
>OVBE01003201.1:0-27691 GCA_900406425.1 Iberis pinnata
AGGTTGTAAATGGACGATTGCGATTTCCGAGTCATTAACTAGTGTTAAATGGGTAGTAGAACGGAGTATTTTGAAAAATCGGCGATACTCAATAAATGTCGACAACAAAACCCAAAACGACACCGTGTTATTCAGCCACTTAGAAAAATTCTTGATAAGAAAAGAAATTTTCAAAACCGACGTCGTTTAATATGGCCCAGATTTTGTCCCAATGGGTCATAACATATGGGCCGAAATGGGCTGGAAGGACCGTCAAAAACGACGTCGCATGAATATAACCAAAAAAATCGGCCACGATTTTTAAAACTCGACAGAACAAAACACCGCAGATTTACAAAAACGGCGGTCAAAGAATTAGAACAAATCGGCGGAAAAAATATTTGCGGTAACGTGAGGGTCATATCAGTAAGAAAAAATATCGGCGGCCACATGACGAAAAAATCTTCGGCCATTGCCGATTTTAAACAAAAAACGACAGTTACGAAAGAACGGGGTCAATCTGGCAATTTCGGAAAGTCAGAAATCTGCAGTGACAACAAAAAAATCAACAGTTTACAAAAATAACTCAACTGTCAAAAATATAACTACAGTCACATAGAAATAGCCAACGTCAGCAAATCTCTGTAAAAAAAAATCGGCAATTACAGAAAATCGCCAGTGTTATTCACAAATCTGCGGCCAAATAGACAAACAAATTTGCGAGAAAAATCTGCGACTACATAAATCAACAGAGCAAAATAAATCAGCAAACAAAAATCGGCGAAAATAAAACTACAACCAAACAAAATCTGCATTTCAAATTCTCGCAGATTTTTCTCCTCGCAAGATCACGCTGTGGCATTTTCGCAATTAATGGACAACTTTTTTCTCTCTCCTCGAATTATTTTTTTTTCTACTCTTTTTTGTTTCTTCATGATCGAGGGGTAGAATGGGGTTAAACAAAAATTAAGATATCTCCAGTAATTCGCGATAATCTCGGGTTACGTATGCAATTAATTGAAAAATATAGGTCAAGTTAGTACTTTTGCCTTTATTATTTTCTCAATTGAATAGTTTGATTGTTTATATTCAAATTCTTAAATCTAAATAAATTATCGTTATTAAATGAAAAAATCGTACTCCTATAAATAACGAATTATTCACATGAGTTTTCATATTTACAAAATACCAAAATCTTGACTGTACTGAAAAATAGTAACAAATCTTATCTTTGATTTCGTCAAAAATTACATCAGTCAAGAACATCAAATCTTACAAAACCTTCTGGTGTATCCAAGTAAAAATATTATATAGTTGCAAACATAATACTAAGCAAGGAGGACAAATTTTGAAAAGGATAATTTTGCTAAACTACACTTAATTGTGAATGTAACTTCAAATCTACACCATATGTTTCTAAAATTTGAAAACTACACTATATTTTTCTAAAATTTGAAACTACCTTTTTTATTGTCTAAATAATGGTTTTCTCCTTTGTTTTTTTGGTTACTTAAAATTATTTTATTTGATTTTGTTATATTTATAAATCATATACAAAATTTAATTTCATTAACATGAAAAATATAAATCGACGAACATTAATATTAAGTTGATAGCAAAAACATATCGACTATGGAAAAAGTCAAACAAAAAAATATAAATTGAGTGTACAAATATATGAACTAGAGCAAAAACCAACCAAAAATATAAGTTGACTGTATGACATAAATTTGATATATTAAAGGTCAAATTAACTTTATAAATCGATAGTTAAATAAGTCAATCTAATAACAAAGCGACAAAAATTGATCTAATTATACTTAATAAAACATATCAACAAGATCCAAAAATAAGTCGACGAGGATGAAAAACAAATCAACAGTTTTAATATGTATAGTGTACAAAAACACTTTTGTGTCACTAAATATGTCAACTGTTGTAATATAAGTCAACATACAATGAAATAAAAATCAACTATACAACAAAACGACTTTCAAAAAACTCAACTGAAAATCAATTTGTCAACAGAGATAAAAAACCAACAATTAAAAAAAAAATATGTTTTTATAATTAATTTAATTACGAAAAATTATTTTGGTTTTCGAAATTAATTAATTAACTATTAAAAATAGGAGTATTTTCGTCATAAAAATATATAAAAGTGTATTTTTCAAATTATACATTTTGATGGTGTATTTTTCAAATTTCCTGTACAATTTAGGTTAGTTTTCAAATTTTCCCTTTTGAAAATGATACTAAGCTATGAATATGTATTCCAATACACATTTATAGTTTTTAAGAATACACATTTATAGTTTTTAAGAATACCAAACAAATTAATCAAATTCTTCGAAAAAAATTCATGCATCCGTTAAATGTGAATTATAGATTATAACATTCAACTGGACAGTTCAAAGTTACATATACCCCATGAAAATCAATCGAAGAATGATACAAATGATTATTATTAATAGTTGGCAAACTTTTCATCAATATTATCAGGAAATCTTAATATTTCATTAAAAATGATAATTTTTTTTTATGTAATCTAGTAATAATATATGCTATCTATCTAACAATGCTCCTCTTTTTTAAAATGATTAGATGTCATTGGTTAATTAGTTAAATGAAAAGTAACTTATTTTATTTTCATTACTAATATATATTTAATATATTTTATGTTTTATATTCATATTCACAATAATAATAATGAATTATGAATCAAACTTGATTTCAAAATGAGAAATGAAAAGTAAGCTATAACAGTATGTGATACTATATATTTCTTTTGATAATTGGTAAATAGAATAAATAATATAACCTTACAAAGCAAATGTTTTCTAAAAAAGCTTACAAAAAAAATTAAAACGTAGCCTTAATGAAACATGTTGAAAACAGAGTTCAAAACAGAGTTTTTCAATGATGGTGGGTAAACCAAGCCGATAAAAGGTTGGAGAAACCTTTTCTCGATATGCGAGCTAAGATGATGTTCCTCACACATCTATCAGTGACAGCGAATGATCTTGAAGCATCCATTTGAGGTCTTGATGCATGAATTCTAGAGTTCTTTTCTTACCAAATATGGTAAATGGATGCTTGAAGAGCAATGTTTGTCAGTCGCCTTTTGTCCTTGTGAGATAGGCATGTTGGTAAGTCCATTACATCATTCCAGGAGCTAAGATGATACGTTGAGAGTCCCAGCCTTTGAAGAATTTGGCACCAAATGTTGGTGGCATAATCACAGAAGAGAAACATGTGGTCTCTGGTTTCGTTTTGCGTATTACAGAGGACGTATGTAGGAGGAGTCCTAATTCCCTAGGAGATTAAGCAGTTTTTGGTGGGTAATCTGTCCAAGTGAGCCACCCAAAGACTGAAGGAGTGTTTGGGAATGTGTCCTTTAAACCAGACTGTTCTGGTCCAAGGAAGGGGATGGTTGCGTGGTCTAATCATTTCCCAAGTGAGAGTTGTGTTGAATACCTTCAATTGAGCAGAGGTGGTAAGCCAATAGTAAGAATCTGAGGCTGCATTAGCCATAGGAGGGGGTTGGTTTGAAAGAGAAGATATGAGCATAGACAGTATTGGGTTCCTTGTTCTAGCTGAGGGGAGAATCCAATTTCCGTGCAGGATAACATCTCCTATCTTGCTGTCCTTATGAATTCCTGATGATATTGGACCTTGCTGTCCAATAAGGTCCCATAATGATGAAGTGCCATTGTTGAGCAGATGTCAAACCAGAAGCTTGCGTCTTTCCCATTGGCTAGTTTGCATCTCAAGAAATATTTTGCCTCATGCCTTATGGATAGTAAAGATTTCCATATCCAGGAGTCAGATGTTGAAGGCTCTAGTGACCAGAAACTGCTCTGTTGCAATCTTGTTTCTCTGTTCCATGCCACACACATAGAGCCTGCTTTAGTGAAGAGAAGCCATATAAGCTTAAGCAACAAAGTTGAATTCCATGACTAGAAGTCCTAGAGGCCTAGTCCTCCTTCTGGCTTGGGTAAACACAAAGAGTTCCAGGAGATTTTTGCACCACCTGCTCTAGATATATCACCTGCCCATAAGAATCTAATGCACATGCTTTTGATCAATGTTAGACAACTTTGTGGAACTCTAAAGGCATTAAACCAAAAATTGAGAATACTATAAATCACAGACTTGATCAGAAGAAGTCTACCAGCAAAGGACAACATTCTATTAGCCCAGTGATTGAATTTAGAGGATATAGCATCAATTAGTGGGTCATAATCTGCTTTTTGGAGTTTTTTATGCATTAAGGGGAGCCCCAGATATCTAACTGGGAGGGAGCCAGCTGTGAAGCCTAGAGCTAACAGCTGGGACTTAGCATAAACACTCAAACTTGCTGTGTATAAAGCAGACTTCTCCAAATTGATTTGAAGGCCTGAGATGTTATGAAGAAGTTCCAGAACATACATAATTGTTTGAGCATATCTTTTCTTGCCATCAAAAAGTATCATCACATCGTCTGCAAAAGCCAGGTGTGAGATTTTAAGCTTCTTTGCTTTTGGATGGAAGCCTATTTTCCATGAAATAAAGAAAGTGTCTATGAGTGCAGTAAAAAATTCCATTGCAATCAAAAATAATAGAGGAGAGAAAGGGTCTCCCTGTCTCAATCCCTTAGTTCCTTTGAAGAAGCCACAGAGACTCCCATTGACATTTATGGAGAAACTTGTTGTAGAGATGCACTGGTGTATCCATTTAACAAACTGAGGAGGGAAGCCAGCTTCCATTAGTACAGAGGTGAGGAAAGACCATTTAACTGAGTCAAAAGCTTTCTTTAGATCCACTTTTAATAGAGCTCTTCTTGAAATTCCTTTCTGGTTAAAACCTTGAACCATCTCTGATGCCAATAAGACATTTTCAACAAGAAGTCTGCCTTTCACAAAAGCAGACTGGTATCTTGATATCATGTGAGGAAAAATATTTTCCAATTTAAGAGCCAGTGGTTTTGAGATAACTTTATAGACTACATTGCACAGAGAGATGGGTCTAAAATATGTTAATCTATCTGCATTTTTCTTCTTTGGGATAAGAGTAACGAGTGTGAAGTTGAGTTGTTTCAGAAGTTTCCCTGAGCTGAAGAACTCTTGAACATCTTTAATCACATCTTGCCCCATCCAAGGCCAGGAGTGTTGGAAGAATTCAGCATTATAGCCATCTGGACCAGGTGATTTGTTCTTTGGTAAGGAAAATACCACTTTCTTGATGTCATCCTCTGTTATTGGTGACATTAGAGCCTGCTTCATGTCTTCTAAGCATTTGAAATTTGACAGGGATCTAATAGTGTTTTGCTGGCTTGAATCTAGGTGAGGAGATGACGTTCCCAAGAGTGATTTGAAGAAGTCAACACAATGTGCATCAATGTCATCTGGAGCTTCTATTCGGGTACCATCAACATGAATTAGGTAGTGGATGTTGTTTATAGCTTGTCTTGATTTAAGCATTATATGGAAGAACTTTGAATTTGTATCCCCATGGTTCAATAAGTGTACCTTTGCCCTTTGTATAAGAAATGTTTCTTCAGCATTTGATAGCTTAAACCACCTGGAAAAGGCCGGAGCCTCTGCTCTTTCCAAGTCAGAAAAAGGGTTAGTTAGGAAGGCTGCTTGAGCAGCAGATAGATCCTCTGTTGCCTTGATAACCTGTTTTTCAATCCCCGACAAGACTTCCTTATGAAAAGATCTGATATGATGTTTCAAATTCTGAAGTTTCTTACATAGAGTGAACATTGCCCTGCCATTAAAGTGCATATGTGACCATTTTTTTCTACCATAGGCAGAAATTTTTCATCAGTATAAAGGTGGTTTGCCATAAGAAATCTCTTTTTTGGTGATGGTCGATGTGGAAGAATCTGAACTCCAAGAGAGCAATGGTGTGAGAATAAAGGATCCCCAAAGTCAGCAAAAGACTCTGAAAGGATAGCTGCAAGTTATCATTAACAATAACCCTATCTATTTTCTTTGCTATGGGATTAATGACTTGCTTGTTCCACCATGTATAATGATTTCCTATGAAATTAAGGTCAGCCATTTCTAATTGAAGAAGGCAGTCTCTGAATTCCTTCATACCACTTGTGACCTTTGAACCCCCAGTAGATAAGTCCTCAGGGTCCAGTGACTGGTTAAAGTCACCTAAGATACACCAGGCCTTGCCACCAACAATAGAATGAGAGCTGAACCTGATAAGATCAGACCATAATTGTCTTCTTTTGTACTTATAGTTTCTGGCATAGACAAAAGTAATGATTAACTGATGATCCAGATAAGAGAGCTTAGCCATAATAGTAATATGCTGATCAGACTTGCTCAAAACACTAACCAAAATTGTGGGATCCCAGAGGACCCAAATTCTACCTAAGTCATCCATTTCATAATTACTTACCATAGACCAGCCTTTGAAAGAGGATGACATAACTCTCTGAGATCTTATCTCTTTCACCCTTGTTTCAATGAAACTGCCCAAAAGAACTTTACTAGAAATGAGCCACTTCTTTAGGTTATTACGCCTACTAAATTTATTCAACCCCCTAACATTCCAACAGAAAAAATCTAACATAAGGGATTATTTGGGGGGAAGAGGCTTGCCCCATTGAAACTTTTCTTGCTAATTTGCCTGATTCGAGGGTCTTCTGTTTAAGAAGATGCTTGTGTAGTTGAGCCTCAAACTTTTTCCTTTTCTTGGAAATATACTCAGTGAATTCCAGTGAGTCAATAGGGTTATCATCCTCTTCAGATGGATCAGTAGAAGAGTCAGAAAATTCTTCTGAATAGTTTGTTCCTTGCTCAGTCTCTGATGAATGATTGGTGGTAATATCTTTCCCTTTCTGATCCCTTGGTGAAGCAGGTTTAGATAAGTGAGCTATAGCTTTAGATGAGTTCTTAATAGGAGAATGTGGGATGATGGTGTCCTTGGATATACTAGCACCAACATGGGTTACTTTGGGTAGAATAAGGTCTTGTGAAGGGTTACAACAGCCTTTGAGGCTGCTAAGGAGTGAGCCCTGTCCTGTTTAGCCATCAACGTAGGGTCTTGTAAGGTCTGTCCAGAGGATGGTGATTGGCTCTTTTTCTCTACATAAGTGAGATCTATGTGATTATCCTTTAGCCTTTTTGCTGGTTTAGTTCCCTCTGAAACTAGGTCCTGAGATTTCTTGTTAGTTCTGGTTTTCTTAAACTTTGCTTTAGTGCATTCATCTGGTTTGTGGGATGTTACATTGGATAGGGGCTTTAGGACATCTTTTTAAGGTATGTCCAATTTCTTCACAGAAAGAACATAGAGGAGACATCCATGGGCTTGAAACAAGAACTCTCTGAATTTGACCAGATTCATATTTCGTGTTTACAGCTTCTGGCAGTGTTTTTGAAGGATCCACAATAACTAGGACACGGGCTATCTCGAAATTAGTCATCTTCACTGTATTAGGATGAAGAGAAACATGGTCTCCTACTAGGCTTGCAATTCGTTGTAGTCTATCTTCAGAGAAGAATTGCAGAGGGACATGGTGGAAATCAATCCACACAGGAACTGCTTTCAATTCAGATACTGATGGCTCTAGTCTTGGTTCCCAAGTGGCCACAAAAAGTGCCTGGTTTTCCACATGCCATATTCCCTGAGCAAGGACTCTTTTTCTGGTGGCAGCATTTGGAATTTTGATGAGGTAAGATCTTTCTGAGAGTTTAGATATGGTGATATCTCTGAGTTTGGGGCTCCATATGCTATTGACTATAGCATGGAAGATTCCTGGAGGTGGGGCTTTGCCATGGAATTGACCAAGAATAAAGGAATCCCAATTTTTCCGATTGTTTAAGATGACAGAGTTAGGGATTTCAATACAGGGCTCCCCTGAATCCAGGAGGAAAGGAGTGCCTATTTTCTTGAGTCTTTTGTGAGGACCTTGAACCGCATCCAACCATGGGTGTTGGAGGGATTTGCCTTATGTAGCTGCCTCTGAAAGTTCGGTGACTGATTTTGCCTCCGAGATGCTAGCTTTTACAGAGTTCTCTCTAATCTTCGGAGAAAGGGGAGGAGGATTTGCTGATAAAAATTGATTAACTTCTGCCTCAATTTGCTTTTCCCCTTGTGCATCAGGAGGAATGGGGAGAGACGGCGGAGGTGCCGAGGAAGAGAGAAGGAGAATTTGAGGAGGAGGAGGAAGGAGGAGGATGAGATATTTGAATCGGCAGAGACCGAGACTCTTTTGAAGGGAGGGGAGTATTTCTTGGCTATGGGTTACGTCGGAGCTGGAAGCCAGGACCAAACTCCGGTGAGGGCAGAGAGCCGTTAGAGCAAGAGACAAAAAAACTTTTAAGAGAGGAGAGAAAAGATAGCTTTTTTGTCGTTGACTTTTTGACCTTACGTATATTGATACTGGATTCAATCAAGATGTGTTGTAGACTATTTTTACTATTTTTGTATTTATTATGACTATAAATAAGAATCAAAGGTAGTCATTAAAGGGAGTTGCTATTTTTTTAACCTATATATCGTAGCTCACATACAATTATATTTGGCCTAATCCTTCGGTAATTTTTGAAATCATCCGACTGATGATAACTCCAAGCGACAACTTCAAAACTCTTGAAATCATATCACACAGTGATAATGTTGTCTTACAAAAAAACAAACAAATAGCACGTGCATATTCGATGGAATATATATCTCTCAATTTTTTATTTGTGTAGAGCAATTACGTGTAGACATTTGAAAAAACCATCTTTTTTTAGAAAAAATGATTTTTTGGATAAAAATAGACCAAAAATAATACAATAATAGGCCAAACCTTTTATAGTTATTTATGTAGTTAAAATGTCTAAAAACCTATTTTATACAATCGCGCATTTCGTTTTAAATTTTTTATCATGTTTCATTAATTTTCTAATAAAAAAGTTGTTGACAAAAAAGACATTAATCCACCAGAGACATTGATGGCTGCAAAAACAACAACGAATAGAGCAAAGGCATTAAGCCAACAATACAATCATCTTTGTTTAAATTTGTTCGATCTGTCTTGCATGCTTCTCCAGCTCCTCTTTCTTTGTTTCCAATGTTGACATAGACTTTTCATCTCCAAGCATAATCGGTTGGAATATATGAGATACTTAAGGAAAGCAGAACCCTGATCAATAAAAAAAAACTGAATGTTGAGTGGTTGGAGTCTCATGATCTTAAGTTATAGCAATGTCGATTTCGGTGGAGATCGATAAAACAAAGAAATAATGCAAAATAATTAATGGCAGATGAAAATATACTTCAATGCCACCTATTTCACGATGATATCGCAAAACATGAGTGCATAACTGAACCTATAAAAATTCAACCACAAATGAATAAAGGAGAAGGTATGCAGAATTATCTTAATACAAAGGCTAAGCAAAATAGACAGAAACCCAAACCTTGTTGGTCGATTGGGTCTGTGACATGTTCTCCACTATTAATCAGGCAATGCGATATCGTAAATTAAGTTATCCAACTTGTATTCTTCTTTAACAATCTCAAGTAATCTAGCTAGCGACATATTATCCCCTAGAACAAGTCATTTGTTGTTTTTTGTTTGACCAATTGCAAAGTACCATATATAATTGTATAGTCAATCACCCAACATTGTATATGTATGCAACATAATGTAAATACAAAATAAAATGAAAATGATAAGTTGAATGACAAAGTAAATAACTTCATCGAACAATGTTTCTCAATAAGTATGCTCAATAACTATACTATAACAGTTTATAATAAAGTAATCATAACAACTGTGTGTATGAAAACTTTACACATTAACTTTACCAAACAAACTCGAGTTACTCAACCACAAAGAAAATATTCAATAACCTTACAAAACAGTTCTGCATATGGAAAAAAATTAGAAACTTTATTTTTTGACCGAAATTTTATAACAACATTGTATAAAAACTATGCTTAATAATTGTAGCTTTTCAGAATTAGTATATGAATTAACTTATACCAAAATATGTACAATAACTATACACAACTAGTTTCCAAAATAATTTTTCCGAGAAACTGTACTTAAAATACGCATCAAAATCAATATAATAACCACTGCAAAATAACTTTTCGCAATAATTTGCTACAAAACCTTACTAAATAACTATGCGTAAGAATATGTGAAATATTTCTGCACATAAAATTTATCGAATAAATCGGAAACAAACAAAGTGATTCAACTATGTACAATAAATTTACTAATTAAATAGTCATGTGAATGCTAATAGATAAACATACATTTTTAAAAGAATTAAAGGATTTTTATGGACTTGTTTTTTACATAACTGCTAATATAGCAATAGCAATTAAAAAATATCAATTAGAATAGATGATCGATGAAGGTATATTAAACATAAAGGTGCGCATGAAGAAGAAGAAAACATGAAAAAAGTGATGATGTTTTTTAAAACATCACATTATTTACAATAGCACTAGAATAAAACAAGATGTCGTTTTCATTCTACCTCTGTCACACTACCTTTATCACTGTAATTTTTAATGGCTACTGCTAGATTAGTAATAATGTAAATAATAGGTTATATATTAAATTATTGGCTCTAAAAGATGTCTAATATTACTAGAATTGTATAGTATCGTTTATAGAAATCTATTTATACATTAAATTGAAATTTAATTAATATTTTAGTTAAAGACTAATTATGTCAAAATATTAGTTTATATATTTAATTTTTAAAATATGGGTTATAATTTTGATTATACTTTTTAATATATTTTTCATAATTATCTGTTTTTTTATACATCCAATAATTAACAATTAGAGAGCGTATAACCGTTGATAAAAAAAAGTTTTATAATTAAGAAATATTTCTTTTAAACGGCCCAAAGTGGAAACCATATTTTGGTAATATCTTCATAGTTTTATAATCCTAGCTTTATTCCTTTTATAGACATAACAGAAATTATATGGCCCGCCATAATTATTGTCTTCGTGACGTCTCTCCTTTACTATTCCGATTTCACCACTTCATTTTCTTTCTTTCCTTTTTTTGGCTTACATAATTCACCATTTCATTTCGTGTGAACTTTTCTTAGGTATTCTTTTCAACATGTCATTACTGTTAATTAAAGAATTATACTACAAATCCAAAATAAAACAATTATACCTCTAGTAAAAACTGTCGGTGGAGGCGCTGGAGAGCATTTTGGATCGATCCTATGGCCCTCCAAAAATTATAAAACAAAAGGAAAAACAGTGATACAAATACATAATTGTCTTGTTAGTGACTTGGTGAAATGTATAACACCTATTAACCATGATTGATTATATATTTTCTCTCACAAATAATGCAAGTAGGTAGTTCTTTCTTTATTATTGAAAAGTAGGTACTTAACCAAAGAAAATAATGAAACTATATACAAACGATATTTAAGTAAAGCTTTTTTTAATACATTGTTGGATAATTTCAGGGGAATAAGATATCTTTAAGATTAAAATATCTTTAAGATAAGATAATTTTAAAGATATGAGGATTTTCAGTCCTCTGCTCTACCAACTGATCTTTCCATCCCGAGCATATTTTTTGAATTTCTCATTTATCCGTTTATTGAAAAAATTTCTACCGCTTGTGTCTATTTCCTGTCAAGTATGGTCTCCACACATAGACTACGTACAGGCAGTACTCTTGGAAAGAAAGATATATTTCAGGTGCTATTATTCCTACTTCTTCAACTATTGGTTTGCATTTTCACCCAATCGCGAACGAAGAAAGGGACCCAATGACTTTGAAAGAATTGAACGAGAAGCCATATGAGGTGTTATACCTATAGTTGCAACTTTCAACCATAAGGATCTTAAAGATATAAAAAGATAAGGTCTACAAATTAGGAAATCTATTTAGATAAGTTTTTGTTTACCTAATCCTATTAGGTTAAGGAATTTGCTTACGCTATATAAATGATCTATATGAAGAGTTGTTGCATAAGACCTAGAGAGATGTTTAGTTTTGAGAGAGTTTCTAAATCAATAAAGAAGAGTTTGTTCTTTAATCTTTCTATTACAACTTAATATCGATTTGAATTGGTATCAGAGCGAGATCAAGAGAGGATGTGTGAGTTAATTAAGAACCAGGCATGGGCGACAAATATAACCCACAACCGACGAGAACTAAGGATCTTCCCTCACCATCAATCCAATGTCCAATGTTAACATCGACAAACTACACAATTTGGACGATAAGAATGAATGTTACTCTACAAATAAGTGAAGTGTGGGAAACAATCGATTCAGGAACCGAGGATACAAAGAAGAACGTTGTGGCTACAACACTTCTGTTCTAATCTATCCTTGAATCACTGATCTTACAAGTAGGAGAGAAGAAAACCGCAAACAGGAGTTTGGGACACCATTAAATCACGTCACCAAGGAGTTGAACGTGTAAAAAAAGCTAAGTTGCAAACCCTAATGGTGGAGCTAGATAAACTAACAATGAAAGATAACGATGCAGTTGATAAATTTTTCGGAAAGATCTCAGGAATCGCAGCTTACTCATATGCATTAGGAGAACCCATTGAAGAAACAAAACTTGTGAAGAAGTTTTTAAAGGGACTTCCAAGGTGCAAATTCATAAATATTGTTGCTTCTCTGGAACGAGTCTTAGATTCAAAAGTAACAGTTTCGAAGACATCGTTGGAAGAATGAAAGCGTATAAAGATCGTGTAAGTGAGGGAAACCGTAATGAGGATCAAGGAAAACTCATGTTTTCAAACTCAAACAACAACCTTGGTACTTATGGGAACTCACAAGGAAGAGGTAGAGGAGGAAATAATCGTGGGGGAAGAGGAAACCAAGGAAATAATAACTCAGGTAGAGGCAGAGGACGAGGAAGGTCCAATAACCAAAATCAAGCAGGAGATGACAGAGAAAATAATCAAAAACCTAAAAGAGATCGATCTACTATGATTTGCTGGGTATGTGGCAAGGCAGGTCACTTTGCATCTACTTGTTCTGAAAGGAAACAAAACCACCAAGAAACAAAACTCAATGAGACTCAAGAAACTGACGACGCTCTCTACATGCATGAGGTAGTGTTTTTGAAAGAAAACAAGGTGTTTCCGAAACACTATGAAAACATGACAAAAACACAACTATGTGGTACTTAGACAATGGTTCAAGCAATCATATGACGGGAACAAATGATTATTTCTCAAGTTTGGACGACAAAATAAAAGGAAAAGTGAGATCTGGAGATGGCTCATATGTTGATATTGTGCGAAAGGGTTCAGTTATCTTTGTAAGCAAGACAGGAGAAAAGAAACCGCTAAAGGATATATATTACATACCCGAGCTAAAACACAATATCATAAGTCCAGGGCAAACAACCGAAGATAGGTGTGAAGTGCTTATGAAAGGAAGTACATTAACACTAAGAGATTCAAAGGAAAAGTTGCTAATACAAGTCGAAAGATCTCCAAATTTCCTATACAAAACACCGATGGAAATTAATTATTTAAAGTGTTTGATGCTATAAGACAATGAAGTTAAGAAGACATGGCACACACGGCTCAGACATGTGATCATTGGCGTGATGAACAACATGGTCAAAAATAAAATGGTCGAAGGAATGCCGCTTACTTTACATGAGAAAGATGTATGTGATGCATGCTTGGCGGGAAAGCAAACGCAAAAACCGTTTCCTGTTAAAAAAAAGTTACCGTGCAAACCAAGTTTTAGAGCTATTGCATGGATATTTATGCGGACCAATCATACCACAAACACCATCAAATAAACGATACATTTTCATATTGATTGATGACTTCTCAAGATATATATGGTTGATATTACTAGTGGAGAAGAGTGAAACATTCAATCGCTTCAAAGAATTCAAACAGAAAATTGAAAACATCACAAGTTTTTCGATAAAAAATTTTAGAACTGATCGAGGAGGAGAGTTTACCTCAATAGAGTTCAGTCGATGATGTGAAGAGAATAAAATAATAAGGCATCTAACAGCACCTTATACACCACCGGTGTAGTAGAAAGGAGAAATCGAACATTGATGGAGATGACTTGGAGCATCTTAAAAGCGATGAAGGTGCCGAATTCGTTTTGGGGAGAAGCTGTAAGACATTCAACTTACCTCATTAACATAATTCCAACCAAAACTTTCAAGGATCATACTCCATATGAAAGCTTCACATAAAAGAAACACAATCTTGAACACTTACGGGTTTTTGGATGTGTAGCTCATACAAGAATCAATGTTAGTTAGATGAGAGATCAAAGATTGTGATCCATCTTGGAACCGAACCAGGTTCTAAAACCTATAGACTCTATGATCTGATTTCAAACAAAATAGTCGTTAGTAGAGATGTGATCTTCGATGAGAGAAAAACATGGGAGTGGTCAAATACAGCAACAAAAAGATGGTGAACCAAGTATGTTCAAACTTCCTATTTATGATCTAGTGGATGACGGAGGAGAGCATGAAAACGATCAACACCACGATCAACAAGTAGACAATGATCATCACAAAAATAATGATCATCAAGACATTGAGCCCTTAGATCAAAAAAAGGAAGAAGAGAACATGGGTCGGCGAAATACAAGAGCAAGAACCGCAACAAATAGTAACAAGGTATGGTAGAACAATCACAAAACCGAAATACCTATATGATTACATACTACTTGCAAATCTTAAAGGTGAAAGACTCTTACTCACCATTGATGGAGAACCATAAAACTATCAAGAAGCAAAAGGCTTAAACGAGTGGGTAAAAGAAATGAAAGCTCAGATAGACTCCATTACTAAGAACAAAACATGAGAACTCATAGACAAATCGAAAGAAGTCAAACCAATAGGTTTAAAGTGGATGTACAAGATCAAGTGAAGCGCATAAGGCTTAGTGATCAAGCATAAAAGCAAGACTTGTAGTGAAAGGTTATGTACAACAACAAGGAATAGATTTTGAAGAATTTTTCGCTCCTATAGAAAGAATAAAAACAATTCGATTTTTGATAGCTATTTTAGCGAAAAGAGGATGGGAAATACATCACTTAGATGTCAAGACTGCATTTTTAAACGGTGATTTAAAGGAACTTTTCTATGTAAGTCAACCTGATGGTTTCATCAAGGAAAGAGAAGAAAATCGAGTATATAGGTTACACAAAGCCTTGTATGGTTTAAGAAAGCTCTAAGAACTTGGAATGCGAAACTCGATCAAGTTCTCCAGGAACTAGGGTTTCGAAGATACATATAAGAATCATCAATATACCTGAAAGGTAGTGAAAAAGAAATCCTAATAGTAGCTACATATGTCGATGATTTGTTTGTGACAGGAACATCAAAGAAGGTCATCGAACAATTCAAGAGAGATATGTCAAAAAAATTCGACATGTTAGATATAGGGAAGCTATCTTACTATCTAGGAATCAAAGTGATTCAAGGAAGAGAAGGAATCAAGATAAAATAAGAAGGATATGCACAAAGAATTCTTGTGGATACTAAGATGAAAGCATGAACTTGACTTACATACCGATGGAGTCAAATCTGAAAATCTCAAAGGAAAAAAACAAGCCTAAGATTGACGCCATAGAATACAGAAGGACCTCCTTTATACAAGACCTGACTTAGCTTATGTAGTAGGTGTTCTAAGTAGGTAAATGCAAAATCCAAGAGAATCGCATGGACATCAATCAAACATGTACTAAGGTATGTAAGAGGAACCACAAACTTGAGTTTATTCTTCAGAAGAGATGGATCAAAGAAAATGATTGGATATAGTGATAGTAGTCACAATATCGATATTTATGATGGAAGAAGCACTTCAGGTCATGTGTTCTATTACGTTTCATCACCAATCACTTGGACATCACAAAAGCAACCAACCGTTGCCTTATCCTCGTGTGAAGCAGAATTCATGGCGGTTACAGAAGCTGCGAAACAAGCGATAATTGTTGAGAGAAATTCTAAGACAAGATGAGAAGATCATACTTAGGATTGACAATAAATAAGCTATCGCCCTAACAAAGAACTCGGTGTTTCATGAAAGAAGTAAACATATTCTATCGAAATATCACTTTATCAGAGAATGTGTACAATACGGACAAATCTAAATCGAACATGTACTGGGTACATAACCAAATTCCGATATACTCACTAAACCGCTAGCAAGGATCAAGTACAAAGAAATGAGAAACCAAGTTGGAGTTAGCTTGATCGATATTCCCGAAGTTCTAGTTGGAATTACGGGGGAGAATGTTGGATAATTCCATATCTTGGAGAACAAGATATCTTTAAGATAAGATGATCTTAAAGATATAAATACAAATTAAGAAATCTATTTAGATAAGTTTTTGTTTACCTAATCCTATTAGGTTAAAGAGTTTCCTCACCTTATATAAATGATCTAGTGGAGAGTTGTCGAGAGTTTCTAAATAAATAAAGAAGAGTTTATTCTTTAATATTTCTAGTACAACTTAATATCGATTTGATACGTCGGTCAAAAGTTGACTAATGTATCTCGTTGGGGTTTTTTTTCATGGAAAACCATAACTGTTGAAATTCTGACATTGAAACTTTTACTTATTTAACATTGGTTTTCTTTATAATTTTCTAAATATATAATTTAAAACTTATGAAAAGGTTGAGCCAAAAATAAAATAAACCACAACTGTCAAAGGCCATACCACGATGTAGGGGTGGAATTATTATCCGAGATCTGATCTAGGATCCGTTCCGAAAATTAGGATATCTGTGGAGTCCGGATATTCCAAACTAAGTTTATATTTTAATTGAAACCATTCCACTCAAAAAAGGAGATAATCAAATGTCAAGTGTCTTGTAGCTAAATGGTACTCCCTCTGTTTCAATATATAAGTAGTTTTAGCCAAAATGGTTTGTTTCATAATATAAGGTGTTCTCAAAACCCAAAACAACAAAATAATTTAAATAAATAATACTATTCTACTAAAAACTTAAAGAAAAAATGATGTGCAATAATCTCTCTCTAACTTTTTGCGTTTCCCCACCAAAAACTAACTTGAGATGGTTAGTATTATTTTTATTACTAATAACGATCTCTCTTTAATTAAATGTTGTGCACAAAATGATTGTGTGCAATAAACAAAAAAAACTTTTATTACTTTTAAGAAAAATTAAAATTTCTTAATACCCGCGCTTTTAAGCAAAACTTCTTATATATTGAAACGGAGGGAGTATTAGATTAGGACCTCATTGGAGTTTTTAGTGATTAATTTAATCAATATTTAACAATTCTTAAAAAATTAAGGACCTTCTCAATTTAGATCCTCCAATGGTAGAACCACTAATGTGGCTCTTAAAAAAAATTATTTTTAAAAAATTTGAGATATTTGAACATAATTTTTTAAATTGAAACATTTGAACATAAATTTTATGAAACTAACAAATTATTGCATTAATATTTGAACATAAAACCGAAGACCGACATATAACCAAAAAATTTGGGTATTCTTTTGGTATTTCAGGTCTGAACAGAATATCCGAAAACCAAGCATTGCAAAAAAACAACTCGACAAAAAAAAAAAAACAGGACTACCAATCACAAGCCGCCACGTGGCGGTCCTATACGGTCTGAAATACTCAAATGAAGGATCGTTTCTCCTCTTCGACCAATTTTTTTTAAGGACCAGTTAAAGAACCGACGATAAATATGCTATTAGATCCTAGTGTAGATCTCATGCATGTAGGTTTAATTCTCACAAGGTGGGGTAAAAAGAGTTGACGATAACGTATAAAAATGTTGACTTCACTAACTCCTCTCAACTTTGTCCATCTAATATTTTTCATTCTAAACTTTGGAGCTCCTTAATTCCCACCTGAATTTAGAATGCTCTTTACCCACCCCTTCAACTCTGTCCATCCAATCCTTTTTTCCCTAAATTTTAGAGCTCTTTAATTTCCCACCTAAATTTAGATTGCTCCTTACCCGACCCTCTTAAATATTCGTTCTCATCATTTTATTCCCCCAAAGCGATTTAGAACACTAATTTGCGATTTAAATTATAAAAAGCAATAAAAATCGCGTTTTAATTTAACCCAATAAATATTACGTTGAAATAGTTTTAATACTAAATCTTACGTTAAAATATTTCTCATATTACTTTTAACTTAATACAACAAAAATATGTTAAAATAAATTAAAGTAATAAATTAAATACTATGTTTTTTTTATTTTAAAAATAATTTATTTTACTTTATTATCTTATAATATTATAATATTCTAAATATTTAATTTATTATTTTAGTTAAAATATTTTAAAATCAATTAAAATAATAAATAATATATTTTTAATATCAAAAATATTTTAATTTAATTTATTATTTTAAAATATTATAATATGATAGAATATATTTAAATCAAATCAAATAACAAAATTAAATATAATGTTTTTAATTTTAAAAATATTTTAATTTTAAAAATATTTTAATTTAATTCATTATTTTAAAATATTAAAATATTATAAAATATTAATTTATTATAAAATATTTAATTTATTATAGTATTATAAAAAATTTAATATTATTTAATATTTAATTTATTATAATATTATAAAATATTTAATTTATTATTTAAATTGATTTAAAAATGTTGTTCTTGTATTAGTTTAAAAGTAATATGAAAAATATTTTAATGTAGATTTATTGGGTTAGACTATAACGCGATTTATCATTATTTTTAATAATTTAAATCGAAAATTAGTGTTGTAAATAGTTTTGTGGGTGTTAAAATAATGAGAACGAATAGTTGAAGAGGTCGGATAAAGAACAATATAAGTTCAAGTGAGAAATTAAGAAGCTCCAAAATTCATGGGAAAAAAGATTGGATGGACAAAGTTGAAGGAACGAGTAAAGAGCAATCTAAGTTCATAGGAAAGTTAATGAGTTCTAAAGTTTAGAGAGAAAAAGATTGGATGGACAAAGTTGAAAGGGATTAGGGAAATCTAACCTTATATAAAAGTAAGATAATGAGCAATATGTGACCTGATTGTCCTATCTGCCACTATATTAGCAAATCATTATGCGTGTGTATTTTTTTATAGATGGTGTTTGAATCACTGGATCAACTTCTTGTTATCCAAAGATTGATGTGACAAGAATAAAAATTGCAAAATTAAATATCATTGAAATAAGCTACAAGACAAATGTCACTATAATTAGGTAGCACTGGATGTAATGAGGACTTAATTTAACGCTTTAATTAAGTTGCAAATACTCTTTTAAATTATTGATATCCTTTTCATTGAAATGAAGGGGTAGATATTATTTAATGGAAAACAAAAGTAAAATATTTTTGATTATTGATTCTTTAGTAAAATTGTAATACAACAAATTATTTTTTTTCGTATTTATGAAAGTTTTGTACTGTAAATTCAAGAATCTAGTAACGCATCTGGTTACTTTAATGTTTATTAATAAGTTAAAACGTAAACAACTACTAATATCATAACAGTCACATAGCCACTTGATGCCTCTCTGTACCTTCTTTACTTGTAAAGATTTATCTCTCTTCTTCTTCTTCCCCTTCTTTTGTTGTTGCAGAGCTTTAGTCAGAAACTTGTTCAAGCTTGGAACTACTTAAGATTATGTAAGATTCTTGCATCCTAAACCTCTTTGATCTTTTATATATTCTTCTGTCTAGTTATGTAAAGTTTGATGTTTAAGTTTAAGCTCTGTCTCTTGCAAAAGAACATCCTACAGAATATATGGATATAAACCAGGAGCGATCGAAGAAGATAGAATCTACAGCAGAAAAAATTCAAAGTTTTTCAAGAAGAATCAGAGGACAGGTACATAAACTTTGGAAGAATTACGTCAAAATTTTGATGTGAGTGTTTTCTGTTTTCAACTTCACTACCTTTACTAACTAGTGTCATTTGACTTTTGGGAAATTAGGCCCGTAGGGTTCCTCCAAGAAATGGAATAAGACTAGAGAGAGCTCAAAAAAGTCTAAATGAGAAGCTAAAAACTGTACCTTTAAACTCTCCTAAGAAAGATCCTTGTGTGACTCCTAATTGTGAAAGTGGTGTACCAGATGAGATTATCCTGAAAGATGAAGAAATGAATCAATCATCGCCTTTTTGTGGTGTGTCAGATAAGCTTCTGCAGCGAATGGAGCTTCTTGGGAGAGATCATGAGACAAAGAGACTTTATAACAACAATTACAGTTTAACAGAAACTAGGAAAGAGAGACAAGAAGAATCTGCAGATGATGATCTAATTGAGATGAAGAGAAAGATTCAAACTTTATCAGAAGAAAACTCTCACCTCAAGAAATCTCTTGTGGCGAAAGATGAGCTTGTGGTAAGTCTTCAAGAATGTAAATTTCAAGTTGAATCAGAATTCGAAGTTTTGATGACTAGATTAGATTCAACAGAGAAAGAAAACGCGTTCTTGAGATACGAGTATAGTGTTCTTGAGAAAGATCTTGAGGTAAAAACAGAGGAAACAGAGTATACTCGCAAGTCTTTGGAGCTAACTCATAAACAACAACTAAGGAATGTGAACAAGATTGTGGATCTTGAAGCTGAATGTCAAAGGCTAAGACTTTTATTTCGAAAGAAGTTTCCGGATCGGTCTATATCGATGAGGAACGAAGGTGAAGAGATGAAAAGAAGCATGAATAAGAGTAATTTGATGATGAGAGATGAAGTTCAAAGCCGGAAGCTTAAGTATGATTTGTTGATGGATCAGATTGGGAATGTTAGAGAAGAGAACAAGAATCTTTCGGATATGATCATGAGGAAAAACATTGAGATCAAAGATCTTAGCCGAAGGAAGAAACCATTAGAAGTTACAAGTTTTGATGTAAGAAGTGAAAATAGTGTAATTAGCCCTTCTGGTTTGATGGATGATTTTGAAGAGATGGAGAAGTTAGCCATTGTTTGCAGTGAGAAAAATCCAAGAGAGGATTGTGATGAAAAGGAAGAATCTTTTGATTGGATTCAAGTTGTATTGAGTGCTATATCAAAGCAAGAGAGGATATCAAAACGCGGTGTTAAAGAACTCTTAAAAGACATCAAGATTGCTTTAGGATGTATGGATAATGATGCAGAGACTAAGAAAGCTGAAAGAGAGCCTCTTTGCATCACATGGAAATCTCCAATGCAATCAGGTGTATTGACAAAAGATGAGATCAAGAGACATTTGGGTCTAACACCCAAAATTGAATGTGAGGAGATGCAAGAACTAGAAGATAAGCTCAAGGAATCAGAGGAAAAGATCATAAATTTAGAGGTTGATATCAAAATGTTGAGAGAAAGCAAGGAAACAGTAAAGGCTGAGATTGAAAGGGAAAAATTGATGAAGGAAGATCTTGATAAGAAGCTGAATATAGCCAAAGCTAAGCTCAGAGAGACAGAGAAGAAGTTGTCTTCTCTTGAAGTAGAATTTGATTACAGAAAGAGTTGTTGTGAAGAACTTGAAGGAACTTGTATTGAGCTCCAGCTTCAATTAGAAAGGTAACCAAAACCATAATCACAACTAAAGCCTCCACATTTCTTTGTTAATTAATCACTTTTCTATGATCTTTCACAGTGTTGATATAGAGACAGCTTGTGAGAAATTATCAGAGTGTCAAGAAACAGTTACCAAATTAAGGAAGCAAGTAAGAGCGTTATCTACTACAGAACCAAGCAGCGCAGTGAAGTTTCTACACACAAGAACTTCTCTTGAGAACAGTAAAGAAGATTCATTGTACAAAGCAGAGGATGTTAATAACAAAGTTACTCATAATGATGATGTTAACAGTTACAATGCCTTGATAGTGTATGAACCAGTGAAAAAAAAATGGGAGAAGATGGAGATGGTACCAAGAAAGAAGCAAGGATTAGGGTTCCTGAAGAAACTGTTGTTCAGGAGGAAAAGAGTGAGCAGCAAGAAATGTCTTGCCTTGACTATGTAATGAATAATAAAAAAAGAATTAAATAAGGGCTTTTGTTTCAGAGTGTGTATGAATTGAGTGAATTGTGAATTTATTTCTGGTGTGTCTCTGAGATTTGATGAGTTTAAACTCTTTCATGATTTAATCTAATAAAAATGTAACTTACGAGATTAGGTTAGATAAAGAAAGAAATTTTCGAGACAAATATCTTGTGCTTTAGAATTTTTTAACTGATACATGTGTAAAAACATTACAATTCTTTAAAAAAATTTATATAAATCTCAAAATCCGATCTCATTAAAAACAACTAAAAAATATTTATTTTCTAAAATAAATCGTATCGTACTCCAGGATCCTTTAATACTCGAATCTTTAAAACCTAATCCTAACGCAACTAACTACCATACGTCAAAGACCTTCGACTTATGTCATTCCTTTACCTAACTTTATTGAGCCATTTAATTCTATTTTATGTCATATTATAACAAAAGCGAAATGTGTTAATTTTCCTTCGTAAGATGGGATTTATATAATCAAATTCCAATTTACAAACAAATCGTTGTATACTGCATTTAGTCTGCTAGCACCATTGACCACTTGATAAGAGGAATTTTCGTTACCTACCCTCTTCCTAATCGTTTGTAATATAGAAATTGTTTAAATCGAATCCACGGGAACTAAAGATGCAACACTAAAGATATGAGAATCAAACTAATCTAGAGCCAATGATGTTTATGAGTTTTAAATCTAAATTACAAAATGCAAAAGAAACAAGAAACAAAAAAACAAAACAAATAAGATAAAATTATTGGATCATGGATCTTACTATCAATAAATATGATTAACAATCAACCAATAATGAAATAAACAATCAATGTTAATCATTGGTCTAGGATTCCCTTAATTAGACTAATCCACTGTCGTGACACTAATCTCTTTCCTAATCATGCAACTAAAACAATCTCTTGGATAATTACACAATTAAGAAGCTTTAAGTTCTAATCCATTATCAACAACTAAACTAACTAACACAATGTCTTGGCTATGCCTCATTTAGCATTCAAAAGTTGGTTCCGGCATTTCATCGAACACCTTTCGGGCACAAATCATCCTAAGATCTAGAAATGAGTGATCAAGTCATATCTAGCATTAAGATAACCTAATGAATAAAAATCAAACATTAACAACCATAAATCATTATTAATCAACCTCAATACACATCCTATCTAGCCTAGATCCAATAACCAAAACTAAGTCATAACATGCAAGAACACAAAGAAGAAGAAAGATGCATACAAGTTCCTCCAAGATCAAAGAGAAATTTCCAAAGAAGATCTCTTTGATCTTGGAGAACAAAACAATAAAAACTTGAAAGAAAACTAGAGAAGAAGAGTCTAAGAAAGATGAATCAAAGATAAGATTCAAGTTTTATCAAAGTTCAAAGATTCAAAGATTTTGTTTTACAAATTAGGTTTAAAACATATATATAGTCCTCTAAAAAGGTTTTGGGTTAACCCTAAAACAATTGAGTTAACCCAATTGAAAATAGGTCAAGACTTGAAAAAATATTGAAAATGTTAACTTTTTTTGTCTGTATCGGTTTGCATTGACCGATGTGGTTCTCCGGTGCAGGCTCCTGGAAAACGCAAAGTTAAGTACCGGTTTGGCGAGACCGATGCACCAAACCGCTATGAACTTCGGAGGCCATAACTCTCTCATATTTTAAGATATGATGGCATGTGATAGCTCTTTGGAAAGCTGATTCAATTTTCTACAACTTTGATGAAGAAGTCTTCTCCTAATTCGCAGTGGAAGGTGGTGTAAAAGATGCATCTTTGGGGTGAACGGTTCGGAGTTTCGAATCTAGCGAATCACAACTTTGCTGGCTCATATCTTGCAACTCCCTGGAGCGTTTAGGGTGATCTTTGGTTTTTTGGAAAGTTTGAATGCATGGCTACAATATTCTTCAATATGCCCAGATGAAATTTCCATTGTAATATCTCCAAATTGCTTGATCTTTAAGGCTTTGTCGTTTTGATCCATATTAAGTCTCCTTTTTGGCTCTTTTGCATCCAATTGATCTCTCTTTTGAATTTATTCATCTTCAACACCTGAAATATGAGATGCATATGCAAATGTACAAATACTAACCTAAATGATCATGAATCTAACCTAAATGGATGCAAAACAAAGTTATAAATATGCTAAAATACAAGTATATCACCACTCCCCTAGGTAAGGAACCCAAAAATTTTCTTAAGCCTTCGGCGGCGGTGCTGGATTTCAACGGTACTATCCTCCGCTTTGTCTTTTTTGTTTTCTTTTCCTTTTTTACGGTCTGTCTTGTAGAGTGGTTCCAGTTGTTTTGCTCTTTCTTTTCCATCTTTTTTTCTATGTCGAATCGATTCTATGCCCCAGGTTTCTCATGGTCCATGTGTGGATGATGCTTCTGTATCGGTCTCGGCCCCGACATTACTAGGTTGTTTCAATTTGTCATTTAGGTTCTGGCTTGTTTGCCCAAGGTTAGATCTATTTGCTTCCTATTAAAAATTCTTTTCTATGTCGTCTCTTACTCTCTGGGCCACCGGTTTTTGGACTTGGTGGCTCTTTGGTGCGATTTTTCCGGTTTGTGGTCTTGAGTTACGTACCAACGATTTCTCAAGGTTCTTTTGGCACTATTGTTATACCCATGTGGTCTTGACTTGTGATATTACTCGGTTTTAATGCATAATAGTGGGCATTTATATTTGCTATTCAGCATTATTCTGAGCGTTTTCATTGCATATTTGGTAGAATTTCAGGATTCTAGGTGTTCGGGTCGAGTCGGAGCAAAACAATGAATTTCGGGAGATTTCATAAGTTTTCAAAATTGCCGAACAATATGCACGATTGTGCACCTAAAGAGCTCGATCGGGCAAGTAATGTGCCCGATCGAGCAGAAGTCCCTAGAAAAATCCAGAGTTAAAGATCGATCGGGAAAAAAAATAGTTGTGCAAAAACGTGAGTTGCTCGATCGGGCAACCATGTGCAAAAGCATGGTTTCTAATCGCATTATATTGATTATATATATATAGTAATAAAGATTATGCTCTTGGTCCAGTGTCAGAGAAAGGAGTTCTTCCAAACCCGTTATCTTGTGCGGCAGATGCAAGAAAATCCAAAATTGTATAGAGGCATTGAAGCAATTCCAATTTGAACATATTGAGAAGGAATGTTGCAGTTTTCTACTCGGTATTCCAGATAACTGTTTTAGGATTTTGTTTCCTAGGAAGTTCGTCTATCGTATGGCCCTAAAGGATGCATGAAAATTAATAGGCGTAGTCGGTTAATCATATTATCTTATTAATTATGTGTTGTTATGTTTCTACATAGTGACGAAAATATTAATACTAGTTAAATATATGCGCTCTTTGTTTTAAGTTAATCATATTATGTACTGATCTAACAATAATGTTCATGATAACTTAATAATAATAATAATTTTTTAAGCAAGTGATAATGTCTTTTTTTTATTTACTTGATTGTAAAAGTAATATCTAATATAACATAACATAGATCTTTTAATACAATGATTAACTCATATATCTTCTCAATTAAAATATTTTGATTGGTTGTATGACAAAAAATAAACTTTTGGTTGATGTTATATCTACTTATTCATCTTCTATATCTTTACTTCTTTAGGTTTTACATAACATATGTTATAGAAAAAATATATTGTAGATATAAAAAATAAATATTTGAGAAAAATAATATATTTAAAAGGTGCATCTTTACTTTTTGGTTATTGCACGCGATTCTCTTATGCTATGTTTAAACTTGTATAAAAACATAATATTATATTAAAATTTACCAATTTATAACATTGAAGTGTACTTCAAATCACTATAATATTGACGGTGTCAAATCCACAAAGACCAAATTTGCATTCTCAATCTAAAATTCAAACATAGTTAGGACAATAAATATTTGATTGATTTTTTGACTGAAAATAAACAAGAATCAATAAATATAAAAAGATGTAGATGATAAAATAAAAGTACAAGGCATTAGAAAATCCATAGATAAATTATACTAAGAGGCCGAATTATAAAACAAGAAAACATTAAACACCATTAGTAGCTCGAATCAGGAGCATAGACTAATCTCCTTAATTGGATTATTAAATCCTGATAAAAAAATTATTGAAAACTTAATTGTCATTGATTCCATATACTCTATGCATTATATAATAAGTTTAATAAGTTACTAAACACAATAACATCATACTTTCACATGTTAAGAACACTCTACTCGTAGTAGATAGCTTTATTAATCAATAACTTTGCCATTGACCCATAATTTATTGATTGTTTCCTTTCATTTTTCATTGAGTTTTTATTGACGTTTCAATAAATTAACAATTCTTGAATGATTTATTTACCTTTTTTCATAATTCTTGGTTTTGTTACTAAATTGTTACTTAATTAAATACGAAATTCCTTAACTTTCATTATTTCTTGAATTATCATTGTTACTAGTTGGATTCCACGCTATACAAATATATCAATTATCTAAAATAAATGGATTCTAGTGTTTTTGATAATTTAAATTTTCATTTATTTATATATTTTTATTGTTTTAACATTATTTTATTTAGTATATATTATAATTCCTTATTTTTTATTTTTTTGTTTCAAAGAAAGTCATAGTTTATAAAAAATCTAAAAGAAATAATACAAGAAGTAGAAAATATCACTAAACCAAACAAAACATAAGGGAGTAGTTTTCTATAATATGCTTAGACATATTTCTATTTAGCTTAGAAAATACATCAAATTTTTCATCTTCATAAGGTAAATTATTCAAAGAAATAATATATTCATGAGTTGAAAAAAAATAATTATAAATACTAGGAGGAGTGTCATAGTAATGTACACAAAAACAATGAAGTTGATATATTTTTTCCATAACGTTTATGCATAAATTAAAGATTCTAAAAGGATAATATCATACTTTTAGTTATTAAATCTTCGAAAGTAATCTAAAGAAGTAAATTCAAAATAAACTACCAAAAATCATAATAGAATAAATTTCTATAATATGCTTAAATATATTATATTTAGCTTACATAATACATCGAATGTGTCATCTTTAAAAGGTAAAATATTCAAGAAAAACTAATATATTCATGACTATAGAAAAATTTATAAATGATAGGAACAGTGTCATAGCATTATACAAAAAACAAAATCAATTTTCAAAATATTATACTATGAGCTCGAGCAAGCAAAAATTATGTGTATCCACCTTAGTGGTAATGATAGTTAAGCTATTAAGTTTTGAAAATGTGAATGCTAATAAAGATCACGCTCTTGGTCAAGTGTCAGAGAAATGAGTTCTTCCAAACTCATTATCTTGTGCGGCAGACGCAAGAAAAATCCCAAATTGTGTAGATGCAGTGAAGCAATTCCAATTTAAACATATTGAGAAAGAATGTTGCAGTGTTCTACTCGGTATTCCAGATGACTGTTTTGGGATTTTGTTTCCTAGGAAGTTCGTCTATCGTATGGCGCTCNCAAGGTTGCATGCAAATTAATAGGCGTAATCGGTTAATCATATTATCTTATTAATTATGTGTTGTTTTGTTTCTACATAGTGACGAAAATATTAATACTAGTTAAATACATGCACTCTTTGTTTTAAGTTAATCATATTATATATTGATCTAACAATAAGATACATGATAACCTGAGGAAAAAAAAAATACATGATAACCTAATAATAATAATAATAATAATAATAATAATAATAATAATAATAATAATAATAA
>OVBE01003202.1:0-27690 GCA_900406425.1 Iberis pinnata
TGAATCCATTATATCTGGAATTAATATTGTGATGTTTTAAATTTCTTTTTTTAGTTAGTTATGGAAGATGTTATCGAGATTTATGTGGTCTTCGAACAGTTTGACGGTCGTCTATATATTTGATTACTCGGTTGTTATCTGCATATTTTATTTGGTTTTTTTATCATTTAATGTTTGTATTTTAATTTCTTACTGGATTTGTAGAATTCATAGTTCCAGTATTTTATGCAAACTGTTAAAAGTAATAATCCTCTTGATGTAACTCAACCGTATCGTGTATTTTAAATTTTAAAACTCAGGCATTCAGTATAAAATAACTTAGCCATGTCGTTTATTATAAATAAAAAATAATAACCCATCAGAATGATAAACAATAACTTAGGCGTATAATATCGAGAAATTTTTATAACCGAGGAAATGATGTCTTACTAGTACTATGCAACTATGATGGGATAATACGTTTTCGAGGTCAAACCATATGCTTGTAATGTCAGTTTTTATGTCATAGTATTAGGCAGCTATGACAGGAAGATAAAGTCAACATCTCTTTGCCGCGGCCAAAAATATTATAATACGCAGCTATAATGTGATTTAGGAGGCGTGTAATGATGTTTTATTACGTAATCGAGGACAACAAAAAATCGAAGAGGCGGGAATACCAGAAATCTCTTCAATTAATATACGACTAATATATTTTTATTCTAAAGGGATGAGTTATTCTTAAATAGGTAAACGTAATAAGGGTTGAGTTATTCTTAACTCGGTAACGTAATCAGGGCTGAGTTATTCGAACGTCTGGAATGTAATAAGGACTAAGTTATCCTTAAGTCGGTAACTTGATAAGGGCAGGGCTGAGTTATTCCTACCTCGGTAACTGAAATTGTAATGAAAATTTTTAAAAACCCTTTATTATTTAATAAACTTAAAAAATTATGACTGGCAAAATGTCAAACAGACCTTTATTTGTGTACAATTTAGTGACTTTTACAAGAAAATCCTATCAGTTTGACCTTGGTTATTGAAGTTTTTAGTTTCGGTTATAATAATTCAAAAATAACTCAGAAATCAGAGTTAATGAAACCCGAACTCAGCAGTCCATAATACCAGTTCGATTATTATTAAATCCAGAACTCAGTCGTATCACAAAAAAACATTTAAATCCATAAATCAGTTTTAGACAATTTTCACATTATGCCCACTCTTATTACTTTACCGACATCCCAAAAAAATTTTGAAGATGCGGGAATACGAAAAATCATGACTCTTCAGTTTATATTAAAAATTAAAATTATGGGAATTTTAAGCGATAATTATCGCTCTATTTATTTATCTGTTTCTCTCTTTATTTTCTCACAACTTCTCAATCTATCTCTCAATTATAGGGGTTCTTTTCTTTTCCTCTATCTCTCATCTTTATCGAAAGCTTTCGATATTCCTCACAAACAGTACACATGCAATCTATCTCTTACGATTTCGATATACCTTGCAAATAGTACGCATGCAATCATGACTCTAAATTATGTGACATTGAAGCGACGATTATCTCTCTATTTATATCTCTGATTCTCTCCCTATTTTCTCGAAACTTCTCAATCTCTTCTAAATTACTTATTTTGTTTTTCAAAAAAGTCAGACTTTTTCGTGATGTTTAGACTGCTAATATATGAAGAATGCATTGGACTGATGCGGAAACTAGAGGTGGTCATTCAACAAAATGTTAATGTTAACGAATGCATTGAACAGTACTGGACGCGGGAACTAAAGTTGGTCACTCAACAAGCAATTAAATAATGCATGGACACTTGATGCGGAAACTAAAGTTGGTCATTGAACAAGAAATTTACAATCTAGTTAATCTCGTAGACGAATCCGATGTCCAATTATTCGAAACTTTTCTTGCAAACAAACCTGACATGTAAGTTCAGCCATATATAATCTTTGAAATCCATAAAATTTTCTTTCCAAATATTAACCTATAGGTTAACATATCACAGAGCATATACAATTGTTACAGGGCACAAGGTTAGAAATTTCTTCTTTCTTAAACTTTCTCAAAGCAAAAAATGGATAACCACACAAATAATATTTACCATATTTTATCTACATTTTATTTTTGTTTGGTTTTGGATTTATTAACTTACATTTCTCTATTCTATTAAAATAAATAGCATGTTCAAGTGATTTTGTCAATGATAGTTAGACGGCGCGAGGAATTCTACTCTCAACATAGATGTGTCTTTCTTGATCCTTGGTTAACTAGAGGTGGTCATTCAACAATCAATTAAAGAACGTTTTGAATAGTAGATGCCGAACCTAAATTTGTTCCATCCTAAAAAAATTGAAGAATGCGTTAGTTGGTCACTCAACTAGGATGCACATAATCTAAAAGGGCAAGGAGAGACGACAATTCAAGTTCAACTTCCTACTCTAGAACCACGAAAGAGTTATCTTCATCGTAATAGAGATTAAGAGTCATAAAGTACTTAAATTCGAAATTCTAACTAAGATTTTCAGTTCAAAAATAAAATAATAACAATTGATGATAAAACAACGGTAAATAATATCCAGATTACAGAAAGCTTGGATTTTTTCGTCTTTACTTTACGATTTAGTTATTTTGCAAATACAAATGATTTTTGGATACGCCTATGTTATGTTGACGACTGAGTTATGTTCACTTAGTGACTGAGTTTTCTTCATGGTTAAAAGTAATGGCTGCCTTCAGTTTCAATACGGCGGGGTTATTTATTTTAATGTGTTGAGTTACAAGTGCGTATTAAAAATTATTACTCCATTATTATGAAATTTCCCTTTACATAAAAGAAAAGTTATTATTACAATACATGACCACTGCAAGAAGTAAATTACAATTTAAAATACACTACGGCTGAGTTACATCAAGCTGATGATTGTTTACTGAAATTGGGGGTTTTTTCAACCTTACTAAACGACTTTGCTATTTTTACTAAATGGCTGAGTTACGTTTACGACTAAGTGATGTTTAAGAATAAGTAATGTTTATATCACGAGTGAGTAGTCAATATTATTATTATTATTTATCAAACTTCTCATTACATAAACACAAAGATATTATTCCAAGACATGAATACTGCAAGAAGTATATTAAGACTAAGTTATGTTTAAGTCTGAGTTAAGTTTACTTTACGGTCTTAAGTCAAATCCATTTGTTCTACTTTAACAAAGCAATAACTGTGTAATTGTCACACTCAATCTCATCGAGGGTTTAGAACAAAAGTTTTTTTTAGAACACTTAGAAGTTAACTTTAATTTATAGCATAAAAAATAAGAAAAATAGATACATAGCTGCATAGTACTAGTAAGACATCATTTGCCTCGGTTATAACAAATTCTTGATATTATACTCCTAAGTTATTGTTTATCATTCCGCTGGGTTATTATTGTTTTATAATAAACAAAACGACTAAGTTATTTTATATTGAATGCTTGAGTTATAAAATTTAAAATACACGATATCAAGCTGAGTTACATCAAGCTGATTATTACTTTTAAGAGTTTGCATAATATACTGGAAGTCTGGAACTATAAATTCTAAATACATAGTTCGAAATTAAAACACAAACAGTTTCATTTTCCTATGTGTATGTCTCAAATATAACGACTCTGAGAGTAATTTTGTTTGTATAAATTGGTTCAGGACATGGATCTCTTGTTGTGAGGCTAGAATACGCTGTCGTCACCGAGAATGTCTGAGTTATGAAATTTAAAATTAACATAGCGGCTGAGTTATCGTAGTAAAGGCAGGGTATTCCTTTTGTGTATTTCTAGGTAAAGTGAAGAGTCAAGATTTTGCGTATTCCCGCCTCTATGGATTTGAATATTATTGTGAGACGACTAAGTAATACGTTTGATTATAGTTGACTTCAGGATTATAATTATTTTAAAACGGCTAAGTTAATGTTAATTATTTCAACCTCATAAACTTATAGAACCGATTCACTAATTTTAGATAAGAAAATACTATATTCAAATTTTAGAATTACAGGATTGGAAATAACATAGTCAATCAAGAAATGCATATACAACAGCAACAAAAGGACTGGAGACTTTTCCAGATTGCGGGTGAGTCATATCCGCACCAAAGAAAAATGGCAGACAGTCAATAATATCAGCCAAAACCAACAGTGGGAGATTCACGAAGGATTAGTCCAAAAAAGGAGAGAATTGGCAATTCACGAAGAGTCTTCACAAGTGAATCCCTGAGCTTACTTGTCGGATTTGTTGCACTATCTATAGTGTCTTCATTGTTGCTTCCAATGTCAAGATAATTTTTTGCTTAAAGAATCTTGTGAGACTTGTTTTGATGAAAATTCACAAGCAGATGATCAACAATGGTTTTCCCTGGGTGGCATCAACTCCTCACCCACTGCCACAATTGAGCTAATTAGCTTCCAATCTTTGAAACAATTACCATTTGGTGGTTGCATATGATAAGCAGGAGGGAATCGAATTGCCGTCCTACTGTTTGTGGGAAAAATAGAAATCTTAAGAGATTGATTGCATGCTTACTATTTGTCAAAAACGTCAGAGAGAAAGGGGAAGAGAAGAGAGAAAAACTTGAGATAGATTAAGAGAGATTGAGAATTTTTTTCAGATAAATCGAAAAACAAATAAATAAATAGAGAGATAATGGTCGCTTCAAATTCACATAATTTTTTATATAATAAATAAAAGAGTCATGATTTTTCGTATTCCCGCATCATTACACGCCTCGTAAAATAAAATTATCCGCGGCAGAGAGAGAGAGACTGACTTTATAGTCCCGTCATAGCTGCCTAATACTAAGACATAAAAACTAACATAATAAGCATAGGGTTTGACCTCGAAAACGTATTGACCCATCATAGCTGCATAGTACTAGTAAGACATCATTTGCCTCAGTTATAACAATTATCATTCGGCTAGGTTATTATTATTGTTTAATAATAAACGAAATGGCTAAGTTACTTTTATTGAGTGCCTGAGTTATAAAATTCAAAATATACGAAATGGCTGAGTTACATCAAGCTGATTATTCTTTACAAGAAGCTGTGTTTTTTTCTTCTCTACTTTTACGACTTAGTTATTTTTCCAGTTAGGCTGAGTGATGTTTACGACTAAGTTATGATTAAGGATGATTTATGGTCATTTTATGACTGAGTTTTCTTTGTGGTTATTATTTTTGTGTTACGACTACGAGTGATTAGTATTGAAATCAGATTGAATGCATACTGTTTGTGCTCATATTAATTTATGTATGTATCCACTTTATAAAATCCTAAGTGCTATTTAGATGTAAGTTGAGAATTAATATACAATGTACTCTAAGTAACTCATTAAGAGTCTTTATTTGACCTTTATTTGTGTACAGTTAAGTGACTTTTTAAAGAAAATCCTATCAGTTTGACCTCGGTTACAAGCAAACCCTTTCAGTTAGAAGTGGTAATACTTATCTGTATTATACAGGACTAATATTTGAGTTAATGTGTTTTAAAAACAAATAGTTAATGTGTTTTTTTGATATCTGACATCTCATGTTTACTTCATCTCTGATCTCATGACTCCTCCTTCTCCACATATCTTAATGTATTATCATCCTTTTTGGTATATTAATTACCCAAACCCTAGTCATCATGATCATCGGCTTGTGTCTACTCAAGAACTTCCTCCACATCACTCTCATCAAAACCCTAATCATGAGTTGTTTCTCCCACCGACAAGAGGAAGAAAAGTTTGTTTTCGGAGAGGTAAAGGATATCGTAACAAAGTTACATGGAGGAGACAAATTCAGTATGAACAAGTTGAATCCAATGGAGAGGTAAAGGATATTGTAACAAGACTAGTCTTTGCTACTCCACTAGAACACCTTGACTTCTTCAATAGTATCAGATCCTTTAACATCGACGCCTAAAGTAGAGTATTTCCTAAAAGACTCTTCAGAAAAATGAATATGGTTCTTCATCTTTATCTTCATCTTCATCTGAATGGCCAACTGAAATTACCATTTGGTTGTTAGAAAAGAACATAAATTTCAACTTCAATTTACACTCAACTAAAATTACCAATTTGTTCTTACATTGGATAAACGGCCAATATTACAAAAAAACATTTGAAGATTTGCTGTCTCTTTGGTGGTTGCAAAATCGAAATTGTAAAAGATAAGATTTCATGCGTGCTGTTTGTGAGGAATATTCGAAAGCGTTAGATTAAGATGAGAGAAAGGAGAAGAGAAGAGAGGAAAACCTGAGATAGATTAAGCGAGAGATTGAGAAGCTGTTTGCAACTAAATGGAGAAACAGAGAAATAAATAGAGGGAGAGAGAGACTACTTTAAATTAAAATAAAATGTAACAAGCCTAACTATTTATGTTAATGGTTGAGTTATTATTTATCATTCGGTTGGGTTATCAAAATTTTCTCCAAAAAAGATTTCATGCGTCCTTTTTTCTGAGGAAAATCGAAAAACAGAGTTTGTGAATTTTAAAAAAAATTAAAAGAGGAAACAGTAGTAAACGAACGTTACGACTGAGTTATCCTACTAAAGGCCTTGTTTATCTTTTTTTATTTCTGAGTTATGTACTTTGAGAGCAATTCCGTTCGTATAGTTTTAAGACTACTACATAGAGGGATGAAAATTGGAATGCTCGAAATCTCGACTAATTTCAAGAGTCTAACTCACTTTTTATATGAGAAAATGTGTTAATAAAGACCCTATTTTCAATCAAAAGTGAATATTAATAAAATATATGCATCCACTTTATTAAATGAGAATTGATAATGCTATCGAGATGTATGTATGTTGTCTTATGGTTACTTTAAACCTAACATGTAGATTTGGGAACGAGATCTAACTCATATAAAGTTAATCATATACAATGTCCTCTAAATAACTCATTAAGAGTCTAACTCACGTTTTTAAAAGAGAAAATTATCAGAATAGTAAGGGTTTAGAGTTTAGGGTTTAGGGTTGGGTTAACTTCCCTTTTTATATTTGTTAGTAAACCTTAAACCATAATTCATTGACGAATGTGAATTATATAAAATGTGTTAACAAAGTTCCTCTTTTCAATCCAAAGTGAATATTAATAAAATGTATGTATCCACTTGATTGAATGAGAATTGATAATGCTGTCGAGATGTATGTATGTTGTTTTACGGTTACTTTAAACCTAACATGTAGATTAGGGTTGGGTTAACTTCCCTTTTATATTTGTTTGTAAATCCTATACCAAAAATCATTGACGAATGTGAATTATATAAAATGTGTTAACAAAGATCCTTTTTCCAATTCCAAATGAATATTAATAAATGTATGTATCCACTTTATAAAATCCCAAGTGCTATTGAGATGTATGTTGAAAATTAACATACAATGTACTCTAAGTAACTCATTAAGAGTCTTAACTCACTTATATACTATTTCGTAGTAAACAATCAAACAATAAACTCTAAACCCTAAACTCGTGACGTGTTCGTTTTTTTTTTCGAGAAATTTTTTTAAACATTTTTTTCTCTTGACTCGTGACGTCTCGTCTTATTATTTTCCTCTATATATAGTTACCCTCTTTACTCCTTGTCTTTTTGTTATCATACTCTATACTTACCCTCTTCACCCTATGTCTTTTCGTTAGATATATGTCCAATTTATCGGTTGTTCCTCCTTATTCCTCCAGGTTACCGAGCAGTGTCAATGCCATTAACAGTTCTGCTGATCGGGAAAACCTCCCCATGCTAAACCCCGGTCCTGATATTTTCCTTGACAATACTAGTGTTGTGTGGTTTAAATTTTTATACGATCTTGTGAAGGCGTGCACTTCAATTCTTGAACAAGGATGGGTTCATGCGTGGCCAACTTACCGCTTAATTCCCGATGATTATAAGAACTGATGGTTTCTTATACTCGATGTAAGGATCAATTGGGTTTCCTTCCATAGATACAAAAATCACACTAACCCTTATGTTATGTCCTTTTGTGTAGGAAAAAAACAGGTGGGATCCGTCACATACTGGGACAGTTTGGACATTTGTAATAAGGCGGGAAGAATGATTTACCATTACCATATGCGTATGTTGAAGAAGACTTGGGCGCTTTTCCGGGAGAAACCCAAGTGGATGTTAACAAGAGTTCGGCTTGAATTAGTACATATGTTTGGGGAGTTTGGACCTGATAATTATGGATGATTATAAGTTTGTAACTCACGTATTTTATACAAAACAACCAGCCGTTTAGTAAGATAACTCAGCCATTTTATAGAAATAACTCAATAGTAAAATAAACATATGTCAGTCGTATAGAAAAAATATAACTCATACATGCACCAAAAAATGACCAGCCGTTTAGTAAGATATCTTTTCCTTGCAAATTCAGCTACATATTCCTGCCTCTTCGTATTACACTAGTATCGAGAAATATTTTTATAACCGAGCCATATTATCTCTTACCCTACTTAATTTTCTTGATTTGATTTTTTCATAAAGAAGAAAAGTAATGATTGTGCTATTAATTTCTCTCTCTTTAACCCATTTTATCTATGTTTTCCTAAACGCCAATGAGACCTTTATTTGTGTACAATTTAGTGACTTTTACAAGCAAACCCTATCAGTTAGACCTCAGTTATGAAAATTTCTCAATATTAGAAATGGTAATACTTATTTGTATTACACATGACTAATATCTGAGTTAATGTGTTTTAAAGACAAATAGTTAATGTGTTTTCTTGATATATGAGTTATCTAAATAAACAACTAGGTTTTTTTATGTTTATGTATGTGTTATGTTTTAGATATCATTTGTATTGATAAATAGTAATGATTGTGCTATTAATTTCTCTCACTTTTACCCATTTTATCTATATTTTCTTAATTTCAATACTTAAAACTTAACTTATCAATTTATTATACGACTTCATTAATTAATTATAGAAATATGTGTTTCTAGGCAAAATGTGTGATTGCGTATTTTTAAAAACCCTTTATTTTTTAATAAACTTACAAAAATGTGACTGGAAAAACGTCAATCTGACCTTTATTTGTGTACATTTTAGTGATTTTTACATGAAAATCCTATCAGTTTAACCTCGATTATGTAAATTTCTCGATATTGGAAGCGGTAATACTTATCCGTATTACACAGGACTAATATCTAAGTTAATGTGTTTTAAAGACAAATAGTTAATGTGTTTTCTTGATATATGAGTTATCTAAATAAAAAACTGGGTTTTTTTATTTATGTCTGTGTTATGCTTTAGATATCATTTGTATTTTAAAAAAGTAATGATTGTGCTATTAATTTCTCTCTTTTACCCATTTTATCTATATTTTCCTAATTTCAATACTTAAAACTTCACTTTTCAATTTATTATACTACACCATTAAACTAATTATAGAAAGATGTGTTTCCTTGAATATCTGGCAAGGAGAGTTTCTTCATTTTAATATTTAATATTCTATTTTCATTTTATCAATATATACAAACAAAAAGGAAAAAATAAAATATTACTTTTATTTGACACGAACCGACCTACGTAACGTTATATATATATATATATATATATATATATATAAGAAAAACGCTAAGAGAGAAAGAAACACAAAAAAAAATCTTTTATTTTGGAAAAAAAGTTGGGGTTTGCAATGAATATTTCAATCAAGACAGTGAAAGGAAAGCGCATAAACTTTGAAGTTGAAGATATTTCCAAAACCGTTGACCTCAAGAATCATGGGCCAATTCGTGAACTGGTTATGAGAGTTGGTCCAAGTCTTGATAAACCAAGTCTTGAAAAAGAAACCATGTGTATATTTGTAAACACTCTTTCGGGTAGGACTGACATCGTTGAGGTTAAAGGATCCGAAACAATTGCAGAAGCTAAGGCCAAGCTTTGGGAGACGTAAGGTATTCAAGTGGAACACAAGAGACTGATCTTTCAAGGCATACATCTCGAGGATAATCACACCATTGCTGAGTACAACATCATGCATGACTCAACACTTACAATGATGTCGACGCTTTGTTTAGAATGTAATAAGGATTGAGTTATCCTTAATATTGTGATGTTTTAAATTTCTTTTTTAGTTAATGATGGAAGAATATGTTATCGAGATTTATGTGGTCTTCAAATAGTTTGACGGTTGTCTGCTTAATTGATTACTCGGTTGTTATCTGCATATTTTATTCGGTTTTTTGTTTTTATTTATCATTTGTTGTTTGTATTTTAATTTCGCACTGGCTATGTAGAATTCATAGTTCCAGTATTTTATGAAAACTCTTAAAAGTAATAATCCGCTTGATGTAACTTAGCCGTATCGTGTATTTTAAATTTTATAACTCAGGCATTCAGTATAAAATAACTTAGCCATTTTTTTATTATAAAACAATAATAATAACCCAGTCGAATAATAAACAATAACTTAGACGTATAATATCGAGAAATTCTTATAACCGAGGCAACTGATGCCCTGCAAGTACCACGAAACTATGATGGGATAATACATTTTCGAGGTCAAACCATATGCTTACTATGTCAGATTTTATGTCATAGTATTAGGCAGCTATGAAGGGACGATAAAGTCAGTCTCTCTCTGTCGTGGCTAAAGATGTTATAATACGCTTATATAATGTGATTTACGAGGCATGTAATGATGTCTTATTACGTTACCGAGGAAAACAAAGAATTGAAGAGGCGGGAATACCGAAAATCATGCCTCCTCGATTTATACACGACTAATATAATTTTTATTCTATAGGGTTGAGTTATTATTAAATCGGTAAAAGCAATAAGGTTTGAGTTAATCTTAACACTGTAACGTAATAAGGGCTAAGTTATTTGTATGTCTGGAATGTAATAAGGACTGAGTTATCCTTAAGTCTGTAACTTGATAAGGGCAGGGCTGAGTTATTCCTACATTGGTAACTGAAATCGTAATAAACTTTTTAAAAACCCTTTATTATTTAGAGAATAAACTTAAAAAATTCTGACTTGGAAAACGTCAACCAGACCTTTATTTGTGTACAGTTTAGTGACTTTTACAAGAAAATCCTATCAATTTGACCTCGGTTATGGAAATTTCTTGATATTAGAAGCGATAATACTTATTTGTGTTATACATGACTAAAGAGCATCTCCAACCCAACTCTATTATAGAGTAAAACTCTATTTTAGAGTGGAATCTTCTCTAACCCATCTCTATTCTTTACAGAAAGCTAGGTTTTTTGTCTCTACTTTACCGACTTAGATATTATTTGGTGGTTGAGTTATGTCTACGACTTTTTCCTATTTTCAGACGGCTGAGTTCTGTTTGATTAAGGATGATTATGTTACTTTATGGTTGAGCTCTGTTTGATTACTGATTAGTTCTGTTTGCTTATTTCCGAGTTCTGTTTGATAAAGGTTTTTCTCAAATAATCCTTCCCAATTTATAGTAGAGATGAGTTAAAACTTAAAACTAGTTAACTGACATTTTTTAGATAATTCTTTTATATTTTGATAATAACATCAAAATTACCAATTTTTAGACAGTGTGAACTACTTTAAAATTTTCTGCAATTTAATAATATGAAAGAGACACTAACATAAATTTTGAAATTTGAATCCAAAAAAATGGTGTAAGCTCATATAATTCCCAAAATTTTGTATTTTTTATATTAATCGCAAACTATTATTAACATGTTTCAACCAATTGAATTATTTAAAAGATCACTAAAGAAACATACTAACATAAATTTTAAAGTCATCGAAATAGATGTTTGCTACAAATGTCTATGCAAGTCATGGCATATCCAGAAAATGAAGTGCAATTAAGACAAAACTAGTAGAGAGACGGGGAGTTAAACTTAAACATAAATTAACACTAGAATTGGTTAAAAGTGTTTTCTAAACTCAAAAACATCTCACTTATTCATACGAAACAAAACACAAAATCACTAAGAAATGATTATCTATTACTACTATTAACCAAATATCTCTCTCAATTCTTAACCCATAAATTAATATGATTTTCTTATAAACTTCAACACATCAAAAACATCACAAGTGAAGAAAATAACGATAAGTCAGATTAACGATTCAAAGTCAAAATTCAAGGATAATTAAGAACAACAACTTGACATAAAGGAGAGAGTCTTGAAATGGTAAATAGTTTTTTAAGAAAGGCATGATCTTCTATCTTGTCGTAACGAACACGCACCAAGTGTAAAGTTAATTTCTTAAGGATTGCTGAATTCTCAAAAAAATAACTAACTTGTTTCATCCCTTTTTTGCCACTGATTGGAGTTTCAATCTCAACATACTCGAGAGATGTTAAGAGACACTTAGGCATGGAAACAATTTCAACTTCTTCATCATCATCTTTATGAAAATCATAAAAATTCTGAAAAAAAAACCAAATGGACAAGTTAAGTGCAACATAGTTTTCAGACTTCTAAGGAGATAAAGTTGATAGTTTTAACTAAAACATATCTAACCACAACAAGAGATTTTATATTCGGACAACTCTCAAGAAAAGTTGACAACTTCTTCAAGCCGGGATAGCTAAAGCTAGCGTCCAAGAAAGAAAGGTTAGGAAATAAAGGTATACAATGACCACATTTTAAATAATCAAAGATGTCCAGCAAAGAAAGTTTAATAAGTTTCTCAAATGAATCCAAAAATAAAAACTTAGATAGTCAATTCAAAAAATATTACCTTAGTTGTATCCGAACCGATGAACAATTTTTTGACACATGAGATATCAAGGAGAAGATCACGAATGGTATTTTTTATTAGGTGATCACTTGGATCATTATCAAAAGCAAAGTTAAGATCTGCTACAACAAGAGATTCTAATCTTTTTAATCTGAAACTTCCACATTGAGTAGGGGAGAGGAGAAGGTACTCAAGCTTAGGAGCATCAATTTCAAACTTTAACCCTGCCGAATCTCCGCTACTATATTCAAAAAGTTTAAAACTCAGTAGAGACTGAGAGCAGACACGTAAAAATTTTATATCACACAAGATACAATCAGTTATGCATACGCTTTCAAGAACTGGACAGCTTGAGATCAGCTTCTCCACATCCATATCAACGGAAAACTTTACCAGATAAAGTTTGATAACTTTTAGAAAAGGAAAAGATATTGAAATTGGATTAGTTAAGATTATATAACCGAGATCTAAGTATACCAAGCTCTCGCAGGTGTAAATGGCCGAAGGTAACTCAAAACCACCATAAGGCGTAATCGGGTCGAATTTGTGGAGATTTTTAACCTTCCGGTCAATCAAAATTTCAATCCAATCATGGAAATGAACCATACGTGTCTTATCTTCATCTAAACAACAACCAAACCTACAACTTTGAAAGCAAGATTCTCTGTTTAAAGCTAGAAACTTTTAAACAAAACTCATTAGGGCGTTGTATTCTTGAAAATAAAAGTAATCCAGGTTCAATGCAGGTACATATCTCCAGATATTTCTCCATCTTTTAGATAATACACAACTTTTAATGACATCTTTAGTACAAAGATTCGACATTATCTGACATAGTAAAGATTCCGGTAGGTTGCTCAATCTATCTTCGTCGTGTCTACTTATACTTAACTGTTGGGTAACAAGTCCATTTTTATCCATTTATTTAATAATTTGCAAAATCAAAGAGTAATTAATACTCAAATAAGTTTGATGATTCAACTAATACCAACGAGAACCTTTTTAGAACTCTATGAAATTTCACAAGGAAACTAATCTATAACATATAAAGACGAAAGATTATTTCTACAAAACCTTAGATTTAATATAATCAGATTATTGAAATAGCTAGTGATCACATAAACAAATCGAAAACACATGAATCTAAGAAAAATTAAAAGAACGTGATGGTTGTGAGAAATATCGAAAGCGTTAGATTAAGATGAGAGAAAGAGGAAGAGAAGAGAGGATAAACCGGAGATAGATTAAAATAGATAGAATGAGAAGTTGTAGCGAAATAAAGAGAGAAACATAGAAATAAATAGAGAGCTAATCATTGCGTCAAAGTCAAATATTTTTAATAAAAATCGTATAGTGACGAATTTTTGTATTAAATGCTAATTAAATATACGTACAGGCAGTAAAGAGAGAAATATTTAATAAACAGTTTCACTTGCCTTCTCTGTCTCATTTTTGTTTCTTCTCTCTNTTTCTCTCTCTCTCTCTCTCTCTCTCTCTCTCTCTCTCTCTCTCTCTCTCCCTATCTATCTCTTTCTTCCAAATGGATCATTTGGCTAAGACCCGACTTGAAACTTACGTAAGGAAACAAACTAACTCTCTACCGGTCTATAATATTAAGAAAGAAGGGCTTGATCATATTCCAAAATTTCATTGTGCGATTATGGTTTTGGGACGAAGATTCAAAAATCTAACCTCCTATCCGACACAAAAAGCCGCTAAACAAGCAGCCGCAATATTAGCATTGGAATCGTTGATTATACAAGTTGGTTCCTACCTCTTTTAAAATAATTATGTAAATTTTCATTTTTCTAAGTTTAGCTTCTTTGTCAATTTTGTAATTCAGGATGATGAAGTTCCTAATGTTCCTTACAAAAATATTTTGCAAGAAATTGCTCAGAGAAAACTAAATACATTTCCAGTTTATAATATTATCACCTTTGGTCCATCGCATGATCTTTATTTTGTATCAACCGTTCAATATGGTCAAAAAACTTTCAGCGGAATGGAAGCTAAAACAAAAAAAATTGGCAAAAATGAGTGCCACTGAAGAAGCCTTGAAGAGAATCAAACATGGTGGTGGTAAATTTGATTTTTTTTTTTTTTGCCTTTGAGAGATTTGTTTTTGGAACTTTCTTTGTATATTCCTCTTTTGATAAGTATATAAATCATAATCTGGAAAAAAAAACAGCCTTATAAATAGTTTGGTTTTTTAGTTTTCAATCTTCAAAGTTGGTACTCTATGGGATATAAAATAATTACTTTATTGTTTCTTTTATGTCTCAAGTAGTGGCTCTAAAGAATTGAATTGTTTAGTTGGCAATGATGATTCAGGTACTGGAGAATATGAATATGATTAAGTGGCTGGGATATGATGGGAGTGGAAGTGGCTCTGATTGCAAAGTAGTTGGTAAGAAGAAGAACAAGAAAAAGAAGAAGAAGAAGATATTCATTTCTTCTTAGCTTAGACCATCTCCAATGGTTAAGAACCTTTAAGGGTTCTTAACCAATTTTATTATAATGTAAAAGTTCTAGAAACTTTAGGTTGGTTCTTAATTTTTTTTACTCTCCATTGGTTAAGTGTTCTCAAGGTTCTTAAAAACTTTTTTTATTATTTTCATTTCAATCATAAACCATTTCAATCCATAACCATTTAAAACTTGACTAAGAAATGGTTCTTAGTAATTTATAAATTTTCTATTTTTTTTCCAATTTAAATAGCTAAGAAATCTTCTTAAGATCTTCTTAGAAACTCCAATGAAGGTAGTCTAAGAAATATTCAGTCTTTCTTTAAGTTATACCTAGGGATTTTTGATTTAATTATGGTTTAATAAAGCACTATTAGTTTTTTACCATCAACACTTCTAGTTTGCTTACCTGACCACCTCCATTGGTGTTTCTTAATTAAAGTTCTTAGCAAACAAATGTTTTAAAAAAATCAGCTTGATGTAACTCCGCCGTGTCGTGTATTTTAAATTACATAACTCAGGCATTCAATAAAATAACTTAGTCATTTCGTTTGTAACTTTATAAGACAATAATAATAACCTAGCAGAATGATAAAAAATAACTTAATCATGTAAACATAACTTGGTCGTATAATATCGATAAATTTTTTTAACCGAGGCAAATGATGTCTTACTACGCAGCTATTAGGCTATGATGTGATATTACTTTCTCGAGGTCAAATCCTATCTGGGAATTCTCATGCGTGCCAAAAAAATTTCTGACTTTGACGAGACGTGAGTTTTCCCTCTCTTTGTTGACAACGTAAAAATGTGTTTCTTTAAAAATTACAAAATATTTATTTTATAAAAAAATTTAAAATATAAAACATCCATTAAAAAGAAACAGAGTGACTACGTTTTATATTGCCTCACTTTGAAAAAACCAAAACTAGTTTGTTTTATATTCATCAAAATTCTCTGCACAAATATCTTTATAGTGCCTAGGTCCTCGACAGGGTCTTCTTGGATGTCAACAAGATCTCCATCTCCTAAACCAATTCATACGAACAAAATTACTCTCATAGTCAGGGATTAGTATGAATTATTGATGAGTGTTCGTACACGTGGGAAGAAAATAATGTCTAAGTATTGTAACTGAGGCAAATGATGTCTTACTAGTAGTATGCAACTATGATGGAATAATACGTTTTCGAGGTCAAACTCTATTCTTATTACGTACCAACTATGACAGGACGATAAAGTCAGTCTCTCTCTGCCATGGCTAAAGATGTTAAAATACGCAGATATAATGTGATTTACGAGGCGTGTAATGATGTCTTATTACGTTACCGAGGACAACAAAAAATTGAAGAGGCGGGAATACCAAAAATCGTTCCTCTTCGATAAATATTCAAATCTATTTCTCTCTCTAATTGCTCACAACTTCTCAATCTCTTTCTTAAACAATAATCAGCTTACTGTCTCTCAGTCATAACGTGCAAATGAAGGCAATCATTAAAAATAACTTAGCTGTATCATTTATTACTGCATAAGACAGTAAGAATAACCCAGCCGATTGATAAACAATAAATTGGCCGTCTCATAAATAAGCCGTGTAAACATAACTCAGCCATATAATATCGAGAAAAATTCTTAAATAATCAAACGAAAAGTTTATTATAAATTTCCGGTTCATATTCAAACAGAGGTTTATGAAATGCAAGTAATAATATTAGTAAAACAATTTAAATTTACCAAATAATAATATTACAACCTAACTTCATAGAGTAGATAACAACCCAATGTACTTGTAATAATTATAAAAAAGGATGAATTGTAAAAGCTCTCGTGATTTGAAAACCTTGGATCTTAAACCGGTCAAGCAATCCCGAATCGAGATTCCAGTACACTACTTTAAAGGTTTTAGAAGCTTCACGGTAAAAATATGACAACATAAGAGCACCGTAACGGGTCATGCCAGTAATAACCAAACCATCTTTTTTGACAAGAGATTCCAAAAGTGTTGGCAAAATACGAATATGTCTTGTCCACTCTTGTTTGTGCTCGTTCTCCAAAATCCAAAATTCGAAGGTTTCTCTAGTACGTATCCAACATGAAGACATCAAAGCCAGTCTATCCTTGTAATCAAAGATTCTCGTTGCGCAAAGATTTAAGTCCATATCAGCGGCTATATTGATGTACATAAAAGTTTCTGTCTCCAAATTAATACCAATAACACAAAATAAGTGATGCGGAGAGAATATACAACCAAAAAATATATATATACCCGCCAACACATAAGCTGTAATCATCCGCAACTTGAAAGGAAAAAGAACATTGGACTGCTCTCCAAACAAGGTTTAAATTCTGTAGGGAGATTACTTGGTGTGCGCGAGCAGTGTCATCATTTTCATGTATACTCGACGTCGTCGAAATGACTTTATACTGCTCAGTAACTTGATCAAAACCAATGAAATTTATGGTCTTCCTTCTAGTAATCTTTACAGAAGGCAATAACATAGATTCACCTTTGGATTATAAATAGCGACTATACATGTCTGCTCATTACCTACCTAATCCCAACGGGATATACACAATAAACCGCGAACCTGAGAGCTAATCTGATAACGCAGGTGAATCGAATGGTGTTTGAGAGAAACAGTAGGTGCACCAAGCATCTAATCAAGTTCTTCAGAAACATAATAGAATGGTGAAGTATGTTACTCAACAACAAAAAAACAACAACCTTGGTCGATTGCGAGCAACATCCAGATTCATGTCGATAAGAAACTATCCACCCAATAGATGTCTCCACAATTTGGACACAAGGAGAAGAGAGTCATTCTAAAGCTTATCGACCAGAAGAACAGATCACCAACACCTGAATTAGAACAGGAGAAGAGAGTCATTCTCAAACTCATCGACCAGAAGGTATACTTTTTCTTTTTTTAACCTAAATCCCTTTATTTAAACAAAATAACATTTAGTCTAATTCTTTTTGCAAAAACTACCACAAAAATATTTTATTTTCAAAAATACCAAAAAAATTGTGATAGGTCTAGAATTTAATCCTAGTCTATTACTGCAGAGAACAGTTCAATGTAGCAAAGATAGGATATCGAATCCACAGAGACCAAAAATAATACACAATTCAGTTTCGATTCAAATCTGGCTAAAGGAAGAATAATAAGATTGATGGTTATCAAAACAGTAAATTAAAATGGTTTAAAAGTTATAAAATAAAAGTGTCAGGTATCAGGGAAACCACATGTAATCAGGATTGATAGTCAATTTATCACGTAGGGATTTTCTTTGAAAATAGTTCTCAACATAAAAGACATATATGGAATAATCTCCTGTCGGAGTACTAAACCCTATGCTCAAATTATCAGAGACAAACTCTCGCCATCTTTTAAATAATAGAACATGCATTAAAGATCAGATTCAATTGTTCACAAGCAATCAAGACAATACTCTCGCAAGCAAGACCACTTATTCATCTAGACTAGATCCAACTTCTAAACCAAATCTCTTTGCGTTTATCAGTCTAATATCAATGAACTAGTTAGCTACTCTAATTCATCCATTAATAATAAATCTAGACTAAGAACCTAACAATTATTATCCCCTTATGACAAATCTAACAATCAAACCCTGATTTCCCTAGGAAAACCCTAAAACCTAACTATGGAACTACTCGGACATTAGCATGCAAACACAAATCAATATCAAAGAAGAACACATATTTAAATTAGATAGATAGATTAGAAAGGGTTCAGAAATCTTCTCCCAAATACAGAGTTTTAGAATCTCTTCTCCCTCAGTAATTCGCTAAGAAATAAAATAAAGCTTAAGTTCTAAAAACCTAAAACATAATGTATTTATAGGCTAAAAAAGTAAAATAACTAAAATAGGAAAGTTGGGGTAAACTTGAGGACTTGATTGCAAATTTTGGAAGGTTTTCACTTATTCTCGGGTGTTCCAAGAGAATTTGCTCGATCAGGCACTATTTTGTCCGTCGGGCACTTCAGGAATCAGTCGGGCTCTTCTGGGATCGATTGGGCAGTCTTTTCATAGAATTCCAGAGTAAATGCCCGATCGGGCGGATTTTTACCCGATCGTGCACTTCAATGCATTCCCGCGCGATCTTCTCCGGCACTTCAATAGCCATAACTTTTGATTGCACCGATGTATCGACTTCAAACCACTTCCATATGAAAGCTAACTCACATGGTTATCTTTGTCAAAATTTTAGCTTCATCCATCGGTGGGAACATCTTCAAATATTGCTACACTTCTGACCCTTCGGCTGGATTATGCATCTGCATATATCAATTTGCATCGCTTTTGTGCAGAAATCCGTCTTTTTGTTCCCGAATGACCCAAACACCTAGAAACCTGTAAACTAATACCAAATTGCAAGGAAAACACTTGGATAACGCTTAATAGCAAACATAAATTCTCACTAGAAAGCGTTAAAACCAAGTAATATCAACTTGAAAAAGCTTTAAAACTTCAAATTTAAACCCTAAAACCTAAAAAGTCAAAACCAAACCCTACCCCCTTAAAAAATAAACCCTAAACTCTATTTAGGGAACTGCTACCCAAAATTTTAAATTGTATACCCTTAAAATTTACTTTTTATGTTTGTGCTATTTTTGTAACATTTGAGAGTGTGCTATTTTTGGACCTTTTGTGAGTTTGTGGTAGTTTTGCAATTTAAAACTTCTTTTATGGTGATTCTAGGAATTCCTCATTCTTTCTTTTACTTCATATTAATTATTACACAATAATATTTCAAAAATGTGAATCAAGGAATCCAAAATATGTATAGTTTACGTGTTGATACACAACTGAAGAAACTGATGGTTCATTATTTCGAGAAGAAAAACCTATGTTATTACTCTGTTCGTTTTTTGTATGATGGCAACCGTATAGCACCAAATCAAACTCCTGATTTGGTTTCCTTTCTCTCCTTAAACTTTTTAAAGTATTTAGGGATTTTAGATTATTAATTGAGAAATGAAGGTTTAAGTATTTGTGTTGTTTTTGTTATAAACTTGATGATGGAGGATGGAGACGAAATTTGCATGTTCATGGAGATGACCGGTGGCGGTCGTTGTGTCACCTGAAGTTTTTTTTAATGCGGAAATTTTTTTTAAATGCGGACTTTTGGATTGCATCGCTGATATTTATTTAAATGCAGACTTATTTTCGTTTATGGATGGTTATTTAATTTATATTGCAAACTTTTGTTCCCAATATATTTCAAATGTGAAAATGCCTAAGTTATTGTTTATCATTTCACTGGGTTATTATTATTTTTTAATATTAAACGTAATGGCTAAGTTATTTTTATTGTGTGCATGAGTTAAAAAATTCAAATAAATGAAACGAATGAGTTACATCAAGTTGATTATTGCTTACTAAAAGTTGGGTTTTTCGTCTTTACTTTTACGACTAACATTTATTATTTAGTGGCTGGGCTATGTCTACGACTTAGTCCTATTCTCAGATGGCTGAGTTCTGTTTGATTACGGATGAGTTCTGTTTATATATGGTCGGGTTCTGTTTGATAAGGGCTGAGTTAATTTTACAATACATGACTACAATAACAAGTAAATATGAAGATAAAAGTTGTTCCATATGTAAATAACTAAATTACATTAAGTACTTTAATTGTATGATTACTTGTAAGTGTTCCAAAAAAAACTTTTGTTCTAAACCAGAAATCTCACTTTCCATGTAGTAACGTGCTCTACATGCTGCCAAGATGTGCACATAGTATGCTATTGGCACTATTAACACAACTCTTGTGTACTAACACAACTTGTAATTTTTAAAGAAATATTTTTTATGTTTTCAATAAAGAGAGGGAAACTCACGTCGCATCAAAGTCAGAAAAACATTTTGGCACGCATGAGAATTCCCTGATAGGTTTTAACCTCGACAAAGTAATATCACATCATAGCCTACTAGCTGCGTAGTAAGAAATCATTTGCCTTGGTGAAAAAAATTTATCGATATTATACCACTAAGTTATGTTTACACGACTAAGTTATTGTTTATCATTCGGCTGGGTTATTGTTTATCATTCAGTTGGGTTATTATCAAGCTGATTGTTACTTTTAAGAGTTTGCATAAAATACTAGAACTATGAATTCTACATAGCCTGTACGAAATTAAAATACAAACAGCAAATGATTAAAAAAACAAAAAACCGAATAAAATATGCAGATAACAACCGAATAAACAAATATACAGACCATCGTCAAAATTTTCGAAGACCACATAAATCTCGATAGCATCTTCTTCCATCATGAACTAAAAAAAGAAATTTAAAACATCACAATATTAATTCCAGATATAATTGATTCAAAGCGAGAGGCAATATAAAACGTAGTCACTCTGTTTCTTTTTAATGGAAGTTTTATATTTAATTTTTTGTAAAAAATAAAGATTTTGTAATTTTAAAGAAATATTTTTTTACGTTTTCTAGAAAGAGAGGGAGAATCACGTTGCGTCAAAGTCAGATAATTTTTTGGCACGCATGAGAATATGTGAACAAATTATAAGAGGAAACAGTAATAAACGAACGTTACAGCTGAGTTATCCTACTAAAGACATTGTTTATCTCTGTGTATTTCTGAGTTATGTTTTTTACTTGCCGACTGAGTTATGATTAATTCACATAATATCCTCGTACTGCGTAATAAGCATCATTTGCCACGGTCCTAATAATTAATCGACATTAGTTCCCACTCATAAAATACGTCTAATATATGAAGCGACTTAATTATTGTATCATTCGGCTGAGTTATTCTTAGTGTCTTAGGTAACACTATACAATATGGCTAAGTTACTTTTCATTGGATGACTGAGTTATAACATTTTAAGATGAACGTTACGCCTTAGTTATCTTAGTGAAGGCTTTGATATTATTTAGTGGCTGAGTTATGTCTTTGACTTAGTCCTATTCTCAGACGGCTGAGTTATGTTTGATTATGGATGAGTTCTGTTTATATATGGTCGGGTTCTGTTTGATAAGGGCTGAGTTAATTTTACAATACATGACTACAGTAACAAGTAAATATGAAGATAAAAGTTGTTCCATATGTAAAAAACTAAATTACATCAAATACTTTAATTGCATGATTACTTGTAAGTGTTCTAAACAACTTTTGTTCCAAGCCATCGGACATCTCAGTTTACATGTAGTAACGAGCTATAAATGCTCTCAAATGTGCATAGTATGCAATTGGCACTATTAACACAACTCTTGTGCACTACATGAACTTGTACCACCAGTATTCTATGAACATTAGACATTTCATCAGTAACATCGGGCCAAATCAACAATGAGAGATTAGGTGCCCCTTTGGTGGTTGCATAGGATAAGTAGAAGGTGAATAGACCATATTAATTGATATTTGTTGAAGTACCTCCTGAAGTGTGTCAGATATTATGCAGGGTGTAACCAAATGCATATTCAAGAGGAAAGTAGGGAGACTTTCCACTAACCCAAAGAAGTTGTTGGAAAAAAAAGGAAGAAAAGCAATTAGAAAAATTGAAGCCAATATAACAGAATAGAACATAGAACCGAAATTACCATTTGGAACATAGCCAATATTAAAATAAACATTTGGAGATTTGGTGCCCCTTTGGTGGTTGAATAGGATAAGCAGGAGGGAAGCAGAATGAATGCATACTGTTTGTGAGCAATATCGAAATCGAAAGAGAGAGATTTCATGTGTACCCTTTGAGAGGAAAATTGAAAGAGAGAGATTGTGAATTTGTTAAGAAATTAACAGAGCAAACAGAGAAATAAATAGAGAGATAGAGTGAGAACCGTCAGTTCAAAGTCAAATGGCGGAGTTCCCAATAACCCTTTTTAATATAAAAATCAAAGAGTCACGATTTGGCGTATTCCCGCCTCTTCTACTTGCATCATTGCACGCCTCGTAAATTTTGCGTATTCCTGCCTCTTCAAATTTTCTTCACCTCGGTAAAGTAATAAGAGTGGGCATAATGTGTGAAAAATGGAGTGGACTTAATGTGAAACTGATTTATGGATTTGAATGTTTTCTGATACGTCTGAGTTCTCGTTTTAGAAAACAGTTGAGTTATGGTTTTGTAAATTGCTGAGTTACAGTTTACCATTGATGGACGGATTAGAATTATTTTAGTATGCCTGAGTTATTGTTCATGTATTTCTAGGTTACTTTTATAGTATGTATGAGTTATGAAATTTAAAACTATCGTTACTGCTGAGTTATATTACTAAATGCTGGGATTTCTTTTTTGTATGTCTGAGTAAAGTAATCAGTTTCATATTTTTGTCCTCGGTAACGTAATAAGCATCATTACACGCCTCATAACTGCCTAATACTATGACATAATAGCTGACATAATAAGCATATGGTTTGACCTCGGAAACGTATTATCCCATCATAGTTGCGTAGTATGACACAATTTCCCTTGGTTATTGTATGCCTAAGTTATTGTTTATCATTCCGTTGGGTTATTATTATTTTTCTTGTAAGGCTAAGTTATGTTTAAAATTTTACGTTATATAAAAAAACTGCTAGGATTTCACCTCTCCCTAATGTAAAACTCCCTCCGTTTCATTTTATTAGTTGTTTTGGTTGAAATCGCGCCTATTAAGATAACTTTTGCTTTTTACCTTTTTTGTTTTCTATTTCTTTTTATGAATTTAATTAAAAGCAAGTAGATGTTTGAGTTTTATTTTAACTTTTTAATTAAAAGTTTTACTTTTTGTATTGGGATTTGTAAAAAAAAAACTTATAATGTAAAACAAGAAAAAACCATAAAAACAACTAATAAAATGAAACAGAGAGAGTATAATCTTTTGTGGAGAAAATTGGGTAAGAAGGTACTTAAAAGTTTTATTATTTGCTAAAAGGGTAATTTATTAAATCTTTGTATTTAGGTACTTGTTTCAATTCGTGAATGATGAATTGTCTGTGAATGATGAATGTGAATTGTTCTTGTGAATGATGAATTGTATGTGTGAACAATTAATGGTTTATGTGAACGATGAATTGTCTATGTGAACGATGAATGGTTCATGTGAATGAAAAAAAATACCTATTTTTAAAATAAAAAAAGAATAGAACCTATTTTTAAAATTAAAAAACAAAAGTATCTATTTTCCAAATTAAAGAATACAAAGTACCCAATATACAAAATTACTCTTTTTTGTACTATGTGTATATTATTATATAACGACTAATTTTATAATGTCGTACTTTTTAGTTTATTTCCATATCATAATAATTGTTATATATATATATATATATATATATATATATATGTGATGTGAATTTCGGTTAGCAAAATTATTATTATTCGAAAAATTTATATATTTCTTATAACTTATTATTATTATTATCGTAACAGAGGGAGTACTATATATTAGAAACGAAAGCCCATATGTCTTCTCCTTTTTATTTAGGTTTTTCGATTTACAATTCTCATCTCTTTTGCTAAATGTATCTGTGACGAAGTTAGAGTTGTGAAGATGGACGGAAGCTAGAGATCCGATGCAAAATTTTTCTGGCTGAGTCATGGAGAGGTGAAAACGAGTTGTGGTCCATTATGTAATTGTTTTAGGCAGACGATGGTGATGAAGTCATGGACCGATGAGAATCCGGGTAGAAGATTTTTCCGATGTTCTGTTCACGGTTTCTTTAGATGGGCATATGAAGAAAAGCCCAATGGTTGGAAAAAGGTGAGCTTGGTGGAGGCGAGATATGTGATTCGTGAGCAAAAGGCATAAATCAATTCACTTAAAGACACAATTTGGACTATGAATGATAAAGAAAGGGTTGAGAAGATAGAACTTGAGAATGAAGTTATGGCATAGATGGAAAGAGAAAAATTGTTGCAACCGTTTATAATGATTTGATTGAGTGGTTTTGTTGTTATCACTACTCTGATATTGACAATGGGGGAGAACTGATGTAGTTTGAGTTGTTTGTAGGGTCATGTTTTGTTGTAATCGTTTATATCCTTTAATTCATTCTTATTGAACTGATGTTTTCGGTGGTTTTGTTGTTGTTGTAAGTAGTTTAGTAAGATATCAATTGCAAAATTGTTGCTTCTGAGTATGGTTGAGTTACGATCTTGCAACGACCACAACATTAGAGATTGAGATATTGGAGATCCGGGGATATCGCTCCCAACAATAGAAATATCTGAAATACCGACGTTGACTCTATCGATGAAATTTAGTTTAAATGAGTTTAACAAATTAACATTTAATAGTATAAAAAGACTGAGTATTAAAAAGAACCAAGGACGGACCTACAACCTATGAATAAGTTTAATTTTTCTTTTTTAGTAACTGAATTGGCCAAACTCGATTTATTAACAATTTCTATAATGCTAGGCTTCACAAGTTCCTAAAATCAAACACCAGTAAAGTGGATGTAGAAATAGACTTGAACCATTTGACCAATACCACTTTAAATCAATTATAACATATTACTTTTAATTAATTATACAGTATTTTTTATTTGTGTGGATAAACACCAATAATTTATGAATATCAATTCAAAGTAATGATATGATGTAAAACTTATTAAATAATATTTATTTATACGGTTCACAATATTATACATATTTATACAGTTCACAATATTATACATATTTTTAATATGAAAAAGTATCATCCAAAATAATTAATTTTAATATATACTCATAACTAAAATATGAATCACATAATATATGTATATATTAAACTCATTTTTGAACTAGGTAAAAAATATTTTTAGGACCATAAATGTAAAGAACATAAGATAAATATAATCCTCTAGATAATATTAAATCATAAGGAATTTCATTTTATATTAGTATATTTATATGTAAATATTAAGTAAATGATAAGGATAAGTTTTTTTTTTTTTTTTAAAATGTGTTTTATCGAAGATAAGCGGTAGATTACAGCGCCGATTACAACGAAAAGAGAAAACAAATACGAGGCGGGTAAGTTAAGAATTAAAAAATTTTAAACGAAATTTACAAATGAATTTTCTTACTTAAATAATGAGTTTTCTTTTGTATTGTTAGTTATGTATACTTTACGACCGAGTTATTATTGCAATACAACTGAGTTATTTCCGTGATTAGTTGTTTCTTGAGTGATTAGGGTAATTTTAGAAATCCTTGCTTGCCTAAAAAAAACTATAAAACCAAACAAAAACTCTTGTTCAACTTAATAATTACGGGATGGAAATAGTTATTGTATTTATCATCCCATTGCATACTTTAGAGTCCAGCAATCTCTGCCACCAGAGGATCTTCAAGATTTGGATCAGCCAACAACGTATCAATGGAGCCCAGAACCTAATCAGTCAAGAAACATTGATCAATCAGTGAAGAAAGTTTTCATACATGGGACATGGTAAAGCCAGGAGACCATCGAGTGACTCTCAACATATCCATGTCGATGGCGCCATTGCTGTTGATGTTTGGATGGTACACCTTACTCTTGAAAGAAACCTACAATTAACAAGAAATCGTGCACATGAGCAAGCAAGAGGATCACTTAATTTGCGTAAAACAAAAACGAATCCTTGGTGGTAGCATCAGATAGTGAGGAGGGAAACGGATGGTGAGTGAAAAGAATTTGCCTTCATACGGAGTACCAAGTGCTCCTTTTATGAATCCTTCCCAGTGGAAGATGTCGTGTCCCAATGGACCTATAAGAGATGAAATTTCAGGCTTATGTATCTATTAGGCTATAAATGTATTGAAGAATATGATAGACTAACCGACTGAGCAATGTGAAGGAGGATTACGCTTCAACATTTTTAACTCCGAGTTAATCCTTACAAGCGTCATCTGCAATAGAGAGGTTGTGAATTTGTGACTAAATAAAAAGAGAAACAGAATATATATAAAAAGACCTGGAGGGAGAGTGAAACGTCGCGATCTTTTTGAGGAGTCACAAATTTAAATTTATATGCATAATAAATAGGTCATTCAGCTGTTATGGTTATATAGAGTTTCTAATATGGAATTTTCCCTTTAACTTTGATATACTCCCTCTGGATACAAATGTAGGATGTTTTTGTGTATTTCACACATATTAAGACAATAAACTTTTGCAATTACTTTTTTATAAAAATTAAGTTTTAATGCACTAATAAATACAATTTGCATGCACCAATTTCTATTGGGTACGAGTGTTTGTTTTTGAAATAATTTAGTTACTTAAAATTTTTTGACTATAACTTAATTTTACCAATATAATTATTACTCTTTTGCACGGCTAAACATATGCATTTCCATTAATTAACCTCAAAACATCTTACATTTATATACAAGGAAAAAAAAGCAAAACTAATAGTCAAATGTAATCTAACTAACTTTTTATATTTTTTAGAGAATCTCCAACTAACACCATAATAAGTGTTGAAATCACACTATTTTCTAAANCATAATAAGTGTTGAAATCACACTATTTTCTAAATGAGAATTGATAATGCTATCGAGATGTATGTTGTCTTACAGTTACTTTAAACC
>OVBE01003203.1:0-27690 GCA_900406425.1 Iberis pinnata
ATGCTGACGTGGCTCTCTAAGGGGAGAGAGTGACTTTGCTATTATATATATAGATTTACAATTGGTGTTTCTTAAGATTTGTATCTTAAAGACTTAAACTATTTATTTATTTATTTTATATTTAATTTTATGTTTAAATTACTTAAAATCTTAGAAACAGAATATTCCTCTTTTAATGTAACTTTAACTTTGATTCTTGAATCAATCAACATTTATCCCTGGAAGACTCATCACACATAATGTATTAGTTGCTCATGAACTCCTATATTCTCTCCATACTAGAAAAAGAAAACAACCTTATATGGCTATTAAGCTAGACATAGCAAAGGCTTTTGATAAACTTCAGTGGGTATTTATAGATTACATGCTAAAGAAATTGGGATTTGCAGAAAAATGGCGTTTATGGGTGATGAAGTGTGTAACTACGGTTAAGTATTCATTACTTCTAAATGGATCACCTGTTGGAAACATGATCCCATCTCAAGGCATTCGTCAAGGTGATCCTATTTCACCTTATATTTATATCTTATGTTTAGAGGGTTTATCATTTTTGCTTCATAAATACTCACAAACCAAATATATTCATGGTTTCAAAGCTAGCTACAATGGACCAACAATAACCTATCTTTTGTTTGATGATGATTCTTTGTTGTTTTGTCAAGCAATAGAAGCTGAATGTAGAAAGGTGATGGAAGTTCTTGAAATTTATGGGAAGCTGTCGGGCCAGTTGGTCAATTACCAGAAATCTGCTGTTACATTTAGTAAGTTATGTTCTCTTAGTGTACAACAGCTTCTCAAATCAGTAACTGGCATATCTAATGTGGGTTGTTTCGGAAAATACTTAGGCCTGCTAGACTTAATAGGACGTAATAAAGCGTCTCTATTTGCAAGTATAACCCAGAGGGTAAAGAGTAAGATTCAATTGGGGTTCCAAATTACTTTCTCCAGCAGGCAGGGAGGTTCTGATCAGGTATGTTATTTAGGCAATTCCAAATTATGCCATGTCTTGTTTTCTTCGCCTTCTCAAAATTTTCAGGGAGATTACCAGGCTAATGAGGAAATTTTGGTGGGCTTCATCTCTGGATAGGCATAAAATTCATTAGATTAGATGAGATATTGTCACAAATTCTAAGGCATCTGGTGGCCTAGGTTTCAGATATTTTTAAGATTTCAATATTGCTTTAGTAGCTAAACAGAGTTGGAGAATACTTACCAAGCCTGCTACACTACTAGCCAAAGTGTTTACTGCCAAATATTTTTCTAGAAGTCCCATATTGGATGCACAGTTTGGGATCAAACCTAGTTATGCTTGGCGTGGAATCTATAAAGCCACTCAAATGCTGAAGCAAGGAGTCTATTGGACACTAGGGAATGGGCAATCCGTACGAATTTGGGTTGATAAATGGTTGCCAAAAGAATCTTATTCCCCTGCTCTGATTGTTCAGCCTTTTACATATATGTCTCTTATAGTGGATCATTTACTTACCGTTGATGGCTACACATGGGATGCTGAAAAACTTCATCAGTCTCTAAATCCTGAAGATGCAAATCTTGATATGTTGCTTCATCTCCCTATTGAAACTACCTGATAGAATAACATGGGCATATACAAAATCTGGAGTTTATTCTGTATGCTCAGTGTATCATCTTTCCCACTTAACTCGTGCAACTCCAGATTCAGTTGTTCCACATGTGCAACTTTCAAGGACTATATGGAAATTGTCAATACCCCCCAAGGTTAAACATTCTGTGGAAGCCTGTCCATAAAGGAGTAGCTGTTCTCCAAGCACTTTAAGAGGAATACGGATTGATGATACTTGTCAGCTGTGTGGAGAGGCCCCAGAAGATATCAATCATCTTTTTTTTGGGTGTCGAGCTTTAAGGGAAGTTTGATCCCTTTCTCCCTTACCCAATCTGCATTTTCAATCTCTTGGACCAGAGTTTACTGCCAATTTGGACTATGTTCTAACTTTATCTTTGCAGGACTCATCATCCACAACAACCAACATAAAGTTTGCATCTTTCTTAATTTGGAGGCTCTGAAAGATGAGAAATCTTCTACACTTTCAAGGGACCAGACAACCAATTCCTGTTATTGTCTCCAATGCTTTATTGGATCTAAAGCTCTAAATCCAATCTACTCAAGATGTTCAAAACTTGGCTGGAATTCCATCTTCTACTACGACAGTTGAAGCACACCATCTTTCTAGATCCCAAGAAGTCCAGGATATTTGCAGCTCTAGTTCTCATCTACATTTTTTTACTGATGCTTCTTGGAAATCAGCTTCTGAATCTGCTCGTATTGCTTGGGTTCTTTGTCAAGGTCCTTTTCAAATGATTGGTGGTAGTACCAGTATCAACCCAACCCTTACATCTATGGAAGTAGAAGCTTTAGCTACCAAGGAAGCATTTGTTACAACGGTGAGATTGGGCTATCATTCAATCACTTTTTGGTCTGGTTGTCAACAACTAGTTACAACATTATCGAAGGCTATGGGCTCAAATGAAGATGGTTATCTCCAAGGATTGGCTACTCATATGGCTGATATAATCTCTCTTGCTAAATCATCTTCTGCTACTTTTAGATATATTTCTAGACGCTTTATTGTTGTATCTGATGCATTGACATCTTCTGCTAGGAGAAACTTATCTTCTTTGCTTATCAAGTATATGTAATTTTGTAAACTCTTAATAGTTAATATATGGCGACAAAAAAAAATTTGATTCTTAAAACAAAAATGTCAACACATGTTTTCTTATAAACTTACAAAATTCCTCCTTCATTCTTCTCCTTCTTCTTCTTTTATGTACTTACGTACCTACGATTACAAAAGTTAATATCTTTTGTAACATTTAGAATCATATGAATCATATCTCTTGGCATTCCTCTAATCTTTGAGTTGTTTAGGTGAGTGCTAAAGAAAACAGAGTGTTTTGTAATTCTTATATATTAAATGATGCTACACAAATGTTTCCAGCTTGTGCTTTTCATTCACTTAAACTGAGTGTTTGTAATTCCTAAATAGGACTGAGAAATTGATTTTTTCCGGAAAATTCGGTTCGGTTTTTGGTTTTGTTTGCTGAACTAAACCGAATAGAATTTTGGTTCGGTTTGGTTTGAAACTCGATTTATTCGGTTTGGTTTTTGTTTCGAAGTTCGGTTAATTTTGGCTAATTTTTGGTTATTTTTTTTAATATTTTTTTAGGTTTTTGGTTATTTAAAATAAATAAATAAATAAATAAACCGAACGGTTATCGAACCGAACCGATAACTGAAACTAGATTTTTTTTTATGTCGATCGGTTTTCTCTACATAGATCGGTTCAATTGTGAAATTTTCGGTCCGGTTCGGGTTTTTTCATAGATCTGAAGTTGGACGCTTCTTTGGGTCCTTCACCAGGCAAATATCCACCATTTGCTTGATGTACTGTTAAGGAAAAGCAACCATTTTGAAAAAAACACAAGAAGTTAATACCATTTCCAGATGACCATACATCTGCTCTGTGACAAAAACATAGTAGACAATACTTGTTTCAAGAAATCATAGCTATACCAAACTATACCAGTTTCAAAAAATTAAAACTGTACCAGAACTATACCAGTCACAACTACCAAGCAATCAACTCAATTTTCCTTACTATTCCTAATCAAACCAGTTAGTAGTCCTAATCTAACCAAGCAATCAACTCAAGTTCTCTAACTACACAATACATGGTTTTACCTCCATCATCTCTACAAAATTCTCTGCACAAAATCATCATGCGTCGTGCACAACCAACTTTTCTATTTCATTGTAATATGACAAATTAAACATGTAAAACAAACTTTTCCTCCATATTCCGATTACAAGACCAAGTTTCAATTATCCCAGCTTAAAGAACTACTAAGTTAACTTTTAGCATCAAATCGAAATATATCAAGACCAAAAACGCTTCCTAAACAAATCGAAGAAGTTTTTTTACATAAACTCACTTACATTGAGGAAAATCAGAAAATGCTCTCAAACGCTTCCTAGAATTTCCAAACGAAGATCGAATGCTTCAATTTCTCGTCAGTTATTTACCTAGAACACGGGATCCAACCCATTAGCTTTCTGTCTCTCTCTCTCTCATAAATATTTTTTCGATGATTCTTTGTTTTGATTGCGTTCGACGAGCTCGAAAGCTAGAGAGAAGAAGCTTTCGGGAAAAAATAAGAAAAAATTAAACAAAAATAAAAATTATAAAATGAGAACCAATCACCATGTGACACATACATGTTTCTTAAGTTTCAGAAAATTTCTTATTTAAAGATCGATTCTTATAAATTAACACATTTTTTTTATTTTTAATCAAAATTAAGTTAATAAACTCATTTACGAACCTTTTAAGTTTCACTAATGGAGATGGTCTAAGAAACTATCCACTTCAGCCATTCTAAGATTTCTTCTCACATTGCCACATCAACAACTTTTATGGTTAAATGAGTGCAAAAGGTGAACAAGCATAAAAACTTATATTCAATCTATCAATGTCTCTTCAGTGGCTCACCAAGCTCCTTCAAACTTATATTTCAATGCTCTCGAACCTTCAATTTCTTCTTCCCATTTCCTTTCCCTTGACAATGATGATTACTGAATTGATCAGTACGAATCCGACGAAGGCAAAGACGTACGTCCTCGAAAATAGTGCTTCAAGTGAGTGTGATCTACGTCTTATCAGTTTTTATCGGCGTTTCTGACTTAAACAAAGGGGTACGACATACTTTTCTTCAATTGATCTTGATATGTAGTCGTTTATTTGAATCTCTATTGTTTCGATTCTTAGGTTATGCCTTTTTGTTTCATGTTTTTGATCAGTGTCTCAATTGGTGTATGTTTTATTAACAGATGTTGTTTCCATCTCGAAGACGTTAGAATTTCTGTCTTATGTATGCCATCAAAGGACGTTCCCGTCTCCACTCCATCAAGTATGAGGAAGCAAAGGTTTGCTTATATATCAACTCTTGATAATATAAAAACAAAAGCCTTATACTAAAGAATCTGTGTGATTTTGTTACACGTGTAGTTCAAGCTTTGCAAGGTTAGATCTATTTAGTTTGGCTAAAAGGGAAGTCCTTAACTTGAGGCAAACAAGATTTTTGAGTTCATCAATTTTGAGGTGGGTAAGAAAATGATGGTGCAAAAACATAGGAAAACTTTGAGATGATACATAGGCATGTGGATGTGATAAAAAACCAATTATCTAACATAGGAAAGCTTTGAGATGACACATAGACAACAATCAATTAGTAAAATTTTAAAGTTCATTACTCTCTACGTCATGGAAAGACATAAAATTCAAATCATATGGAAGGGTATTCTATAAAAATAACATCATAGACATATTTAATTGAAGGCATAAGATATTACCTAATATGTGGACAATTTTAATTCAGGGTTTTGTCGCTCGTAAACAACGTTGTGGACAACTTATTGGAGGTCAAATGTAAACATAACTTAGATAGTAAAAAAATTATATATTATAATGTACACTTAGATTCCGACATAATAAAATATTCAGGTTCATACATAAGGAAAAAATATTGGATCGAAAATCTCATGAGCTTTTCAAAGAAGAAGTTTAGATAGCAACTTCAATGGTGGAACAAATAGTATTAAAAGTCAAACTGAAACACAAGACTCCTCTCTAACTCAAATCTAAGATCCACGTCACTACCAAATCATGTTTTCCTTCGATCATCAAGATTTCAAAACCATGGCCAATGTTCAATCAATGAGAAGAATGGAGATGATTCTCTAATGGAGATGATGAAGATGAAATTTCAATAGAGAAAGAAGAATCATACAAAAATGGAAATGATTCTCTAATGGAATGATGAAGAGAGTGGAAAGTGAAGAGTTGAGAGAGGAGAGAGGAGAGAAAATTGAGAAAAGTTAATTTGTGAGATTGAATTGAGGGTAAAATGATAGATTAGGTAATTTTTTTGATTATTTATGGTATTAGAGATAACTTTATCAGACGACCGCGCTTTGGTTAGATAAAAACCCTAATATCTCTCTCGAAACCCTTCTCAACCGCCAAGTAATTTCTTCAAATATGCACCTGGGCCGGTCGCCGGCGGCTCCCATAGCGCCGGGACAAGCTCCCCTTGGTCTTTAGGTCGTCGTCTGATGTTCGTTTTAGTCTTCCTCGGCTTTTCTTACGGTTTTTGCCTTCGTGGTCTAGGGCCTAGCTCTGGTAATTTTAAGAATCTTTTTCAGGGAGCAAGAGTGAAAATTTCCATATTTTCTTCACTTGGGCGCGGGCTGAGATCGACCGATCTTTCTGCTGCAAAGGGATCGACCAATCCGAGGTACGGTCCGCACAAATTTTACCAAAAAGGATTGACCGATCCATAACAAGAATCGACCGATTCGAAGCAGGATCGACCGGGCCTTCTTCATTTCGGGTTGTAGCCTTCTTTTATGGGTATAATTGTCCATTTATTCTGATTTGCGTCCATTCCCTACAATTCCCTGAAAGGATACCAAATATACCAAAAACCACTCGAAAACGCTTTAAAACAAGTGGTGAAACCTTGTTAAATAGTGTAAATCCGAGTGTTATCGCGGGTTCATCTTCTGAAGTGGTGTTCTTGTGGTTTTAGAGTTGTAGTTTGGATGGAGTTAAGGAATGGTTTGAGTCTATTATCCCGGTGAGTTCAAACTCTTCATATCCGACAACCTTTCAAGACTCATGTCGGTCGGTCCTTTGACTCTTATTTCAAGCCTCTGTATTTCATTTTGGCATTCGTTTGTCTCTTTGCGTACATTAGTTGTAATATGTTGTTGTGTTTTGTATTCCTTTTGGTTTTTTCTAAATTCTCTTGTGTAGGCATTAATTCCTTCTTTTGGGCATAGTTTTCCTCGTTTGGGTTTTGGTTTTTGCATTGTTCGGGGATTTCTCGTTGTTCCTCTAATTTTGGGTTGTAGCTACGTTATCTAGTTTTAATATTACTCAACGAAAAAGAAAGAGATAATATGCTCAAGTTTAAATCTTTGCGCTAAATTATTACTTAACGTTTGTTTTATCTTATGTATGTAGATTTCAAAACTCATGGCTATGTCATTTCAAGAGCTGTTTCTGAGCTTCCGAAAGTCCTCTATTCACTTCCTCATCTTCTGGTGTCTCTTTTTTCAATATCTCGTAATCTTCAATTGCCAATTCCCAATTCCCAAGCTGCAACCACAAAAATAAAAAAATAACATTCACTACCATTTTACACTAATGATTACAAAAGATATCTTTTTATTTTTTATTATATATTAACCCATATTACCTTAGCGTTACAATCAGCTCTTCTGAGTCGAGCCTTAGAGTAGGCAGGACGGACGGTGAGTGCCGCAGTAGCATCCTCCACGGCTCTATCAAATTGGCCCATTTTGGATAGACAAGCCGCCCGGTTACAAAGCAAGACCGAGTTTCTCGAGTCGTGGTTTAGTCCTTCGCCATAAGCTGCACTTGCTTCCTGAAATTTTCCGGCTTTGAAGAAATCATTGCCTCGTGATCGTGCTGTTGTAACCGCCTGAGCACGTCTGAGAACTAAACTCACTTCTCTATTGTTCCTGTCTAGCTTGTTCGCTCTTTGAATCGTCTCAATTGCCTCTCCGAATCTGATTGAACAAAAACCGTCTTAATACATAAATTGGTTAAACCAAGATATCATCTTAAACATGACTTGTAAGGTAGATATATAATTTCTTTGAGCTCGTTTCGGATTGGTTAAGAGTAATTTTTCATAACAGGAATATATATTCACCTCAAGTGTAATTTGGAGGAAGTAGCTGATATCGATCTAAATATGAAAAGAATACCTAAATTTATTTATAATCATTTATTTTCTTCGTTTTGGTTATGAGTTCTAAATTCGATGTAAATTTTATTTTTCGATATATAGTTCTATTATTTCAAAATTTTGGTTCAGTTTAGTTTTTATTGAGTAAAGCCAGACCGACCCTGACCCAATGCATGTGGAAGATTTATTACCAAAAATTTTAAATGTTTTTTTTTTAATAAACCGTAGAAGTTCCGAGCCTTTAATCCATAATCTTCTTTGGCGTTTGGAACCAGCCGTTGATAATATCTATATACGGCGTAAATCACTTCTCCCAAAAAATTTGAACTATTGACTTTGAACACTCCAAAGAGTGTCTCCACAACTCCACCACTAAACCAAAGCCCCTTGGTGATTTTAGATATTAATTATGTGTAAAGGACCTATGTATTAAATATATGAAATAACAAATTAATTATGTCTTGTTACAATATTTAAGTTGTGTATGTTTTTTGTTTGCTAAATAAGAAATCTTTTGTGTTGTTTATATTTTGGTAGACCTCTTATCTTTTTCCTAGGTGTTTGATTTTTTAGGACCAGTCCTGAGTAAAGCCAAGAACTATAGCTTAAAGTGAACAAACCTTCCAGAGGACATGTGAACTTGAGCCCAAACCACTAAGAGACCGGCGTGACCGATCGGTCCGTAATATTTTGTGCTCATTTCAACATCGAAAACCGGACATCTAGACAAAGCATCATCAGCCTCTTGATGTCTATAACTCTTCAAAAATGCCTCTGCTTGCAATGCATATACTTGAGGAGCTGCATCGGCTCCTGAAGCTATAATGTTTTCCGTTTCTTTGATCAGAGTGTTCCAATTTCGCGTTCTTTTTGCCTCTGTGCATTTGTTGAAATGCGTTTGTACCTTTTTCGCCTTCAAATTGTCTTCTTGATCAGCTTCTCGACCTGAATGCTTGAAATGATATATTGAATTCTCGACCTCTCCTAGCCTATTCGTTTCAAGTTTATTAAAAATTAAAAAAATAAGTATCTTACTTGAGCCACAAGGTAGGGTTCTTATGAGATTACCTGAGATACAAGTTAGCCAACTGATGGTGTGCTTTATGGTAATGAGGCTCTATTCTTATTGCTTCTCTACACTCAAATACTGCCTCAAGGATTCTTCCTAATGCTGTTAAAGCTGCACTTTTGTTACTACGATACAAAGCTTTTTTGGGATCGATGGCTATTGCTGCATCATACAACGCTAAGGCCTCTGCAAAATTCCCATTCTTGTAATCTTCATTCCCCATTGTCTTTAGCGTTTCGGGATCCATTCTTATTGATATCGCCCTACAGAAATTTCCTGACTGATCTTGATTATTAGAAACTGATATTGGTGCACGTCTTTCTTCTTCGTTTGTCTTACTTAACCCATACCCATTGTTCTTAGAAGTTGTTTGATTAACAATCGTTGTGCCGGGTTGTTTTAAGTTCCCAAGATTGCCAAATAACATAACATTGCTTGAAGATGCTCGAACCAATGAGCTATTTATTCCTTTGGCTTTCTGATTGTCAAAGATCATACTCTCTAGCTCACCTGATAAACCGATAGTTCCTCTTGGCACCTTCCTTGCTTGTTGTTGGACTTGCTTTGAATTATTACTTGCTTGGTAATTCCCATTACTACCTAAATAATGGTTTTGATTTGTCGAGGGTTTTGAGATAGGTCTTTGTGTCTGGATTTGCTCAAGTGAAATTTTATCATCTTGATGGTTTAATTCGACACATGGTGATTTGGTGTACTGAATGTTCATGGTGGTTGCGGCCGGGTTGGAGGCATTGTTGCTATTCTTTGTGGCTTTATCATGACTACGATTGTCCGCAGTATGTTTCTTGGACCACAACCTACGTCTACCAAACACAATACGTAAAAACCCACAACGTGACCTTTTTTCCACCGGACATTCCGCCATCCTTCTGCCGCCACAAGATATAGCCGGAACCTCGCCTCCCAACAATCAATCAAAACCCAAGAAAGGGGTAATATAAGAACATAGCGAAACAGAGCTCAACATTTTTCGATCGTTTGTCTTTAATCTTGTTTTACTCGGTCCTACCGTTTGTCCTCTTCTTGAATAAATAACTTTATACAAAATGGCATTATCGTCAAACTAGTTAAAATCAACAAAAAGAAGAAGAATTGATGAATGGATTTTTGTGTTATTTTCTGAAATCGTTGTATAATTGTCAATTCTTCTTCTTGTTTCCTCTCTTTTTTTGGTTACTCGTTTTCTTCTTTTTCTTTTTTTTTTCCTTTTTCTAAGAGCAACCGAAAATGAACCTTAGATTTATTTCGTCAATTTTTAGAAAGAAAATGGGAGGACTTGTCCGAACAAAAAAGGCCCGAATTTTTCTCGAACCGATTCTATTTTTGGTGATCTTATGGAGTTTCGTGTTCATTTTCATATCCATGTAGATTAAGATGTTTACGAGTACGACGAAGTATGTAGAGTGCTCATAAAATATAAAATAATGTAAAGGCACCAAATAAGAATCTAAAAGGAGACCAAATTTGTAAGAATGTGACATTAGTGAGCGGTTGAAGATCTATTTTTTAATTTTTTTCATTGGAGTTTTATTCGACGTAGCTGTATTTTAAATGTGATAAAAAGAGATATGATTTGTTCATATTTGATTGCATAAATGTTTATTGAAATTAATTTATATTTATTAAGTAAAAAAAACTCTTATGTTTTAGGTTTTTAGTTCGATTATTTGAGTTTTTAGCTGAGAAATTCTTTTAAATACCATCAAAAAAGAAGTTCAAATTCTAAAAATATCACACACTTCCAAAAATTCCAAAAATATCACACTTCAAAATGTTTCAAAAATACTGCAAACATAAAAAATAAATTCTAAGGGTTTAACATTTAAAATTTTATGTTTGGGTTCACTAAATAGAGTTAATGACTGTTTTGAATGGTTTAACATTTAAAATTTTATGTTTGGGTTCACCAAAAATATCACACACTTCTAAGGGTTTAACATTTAAAATTTTATGTTTCGGTTTACCAAAAATATCACACACTTCCAAAAATTAACAAAAATATCACACACTTCAAAATGTTCCAAAAATACCGCAAACATAAAAAATGAATTCTAAGGGTTTAACATTTAAAATTTAATGTTTGAGTCTACTAAATAGAGTTTAGGATTGTTTTGAAGGGAGTATAGTTTATTTTTGGGGTTTAAATTTGAAGTTTTAAAACTATTTCAAATTTAGTAGTATTTTGGAACAAAAATATTTTTATGGTATTTTTTTTTAAAAAAATGTGATATTTTTGAAATTTTTGAGAGTGTGGTACTTTTAGAACAAACCTAGTTTTTGTGTTATTTTTTAGAATGTATTTCTATTTTGAGTTTTTATTTTTGTAACAAAAAAACAAGAAAAAGGACAAGCAAGGGAACGATGATCGTAAGCAATTGGATCGGGAGGATGCATCACGAGTTGAATTGCTCTAGAAGATTAGAATATGATGATAATCATATGAATTGTGAAAGCAAAAGCCAAGCGGATTACTATAGTTTTCAAGATATATATATATATATATATATTTGTTTTGTCAGGTTAATTTTTCGAGTACAATTAATCCGTTTAGTAACCAAACCTTATTAAAAGGAAAATTGTATTGACTAATATTAAGAGACTATAGAGATCGACACAAATTGAAAAGTGAAGATTCCAGAGAATTCAAGAACATCACAAAGATTTTAGAATATAAAATTTATCTTTATCTCTAAAAATATTATTTATATTTATGTTTAACATAAATTAGAAAATTAGATTTAATTATCATCTATAAATATTATTGTACCTTCTATCTTATTTGTCATGAGAGCGTAATAATTCTTCTTATACACATTTGTGTTTTTCTACTCTAATCAAACTTATCAACTATCTGAGTACTTAGATTCGATCTATAATTTGTTTACGAGGAAACACAACTGACAACTACTAAACCAGTTGCTCCTTGTATATGCATGATATTACTCGGTTTTGATGCATAATAATGGGCATTTATGTTTGTTATTCTGCATTATTCTGAGTGTTTTCATTGCATATTTGGTAGATTTTCAGTATTTTAGGTGTTCGGGTCGAGTCAGAGCAAAATGATGCATTTTAGGAGATTTCAGGAGTTTTCAGAAGATTTCAGAAATCGCAGTCAGAAGTGCTCGATCGAGCAAGCATTGGATCGATCGAGCAAAACCTTTATGAGATGCACGATCGGGCAACATAGTTGCTCGATCAGGAAAATGCTCCTGGAAAAATTCGGAGATTAAGATCGATCGGGCAAAGAAGAAGGTTCGAGCAAAAACTTGAGTTGCTCGATCGGACAACCATGTGCCCGATCGAGCACAACCCCCGATAAGAAAAAGAAGTTTTCCAAAATTGCAATCAAGTTCTCAAGCCTATCCAAGTTTTTCTATTTTTGTTATTTTTCCTTTTTTAGCCTATAAATACATTGTGTTTTAGGTTTATAGAACTTAAGTTTTATTTTATTTTCTGAGAGAATTTCTGAGGGAGAGGAGATTCAACATGTATTTGGAGAAGATTTATGAACTCTTTTATAATATCTCTATTTGTTTTATTATGTGTTTTATAATGATATTGATTTGTGATTGCATGTCAATGTTTGAGTAGTTCTATAGTTAGGTTTTAGGGTTTCCCAGGGAAATCATGGTTTGATTGTTAAATTTGTCATAAGGGGATAATAATTGTTAGGTTCTTAGTCTAGACTTGTTATTAATGCATAAATTAAACTGGCCATTTAGTTCATTGATATTAGGTTGATAAATACAAAGGGATTTGGTTTAGAGATCTGACCTAGTCTAGATGAATAAGTGTCTCTGCTTGCGGGAGCATTGTCTTTGATGCTTATGAACATATCGAATATGAAATTATTGCATAATTGAATGGTTTAAATACGGCGGGAGTTTGTATTTAGTAATTCAATTATAGGGATCTAATACTTCGGGAAGAGATTAGTCTATTATTGTCTTTTGAGTTGAGAACTATTTTTAAAGAAAATCCTTGCATGATAAATTGACTTTCAATCCTGATTACATGTGGTTTCTTTGATGTCTGGCGGCTTTATTTTATAAGTTTAAACTGTTTTCATTTACCGTTCTGATCACAATCAACTTTATTATTCTTCTTTAGCTTGATTTGAATTGAAACTGATTCGTGTACTATTCTGGTCTCTGTTGATTCGATACCCTGTTTATGCTACATTGAACTGTTCTCTGCAATAATAGTTTAGGATTAAATTCTTAACCTATCAGAATTTTGGCGCCGTTGCCGGGGACCAATAGTGTCTTTCTAGTTTCTTATTAGAATCTCGTCTATGTTTTTTTATTTTCAGTACTCATCTCGTTCTCTTTTGCTTGTTTTTTTACAGGTGCATGATCAGAAGATCTGACAAATCCTCTGATTTGCTAAGCCTCAGTAATTCGGAACTTGCAAGAATAGAACGTTCAAACCGGAAGATCAAGAAAGACGAAAGCTCATCTAGTCAAATGGCTGGGAACGTTGATCAAGTCATTCCGGACGGACCCCAAGGTCAAAACGATCCTCCTGTTCTTGGACTCAACCAAATCATTAACCAAGGACAAGGTGGTGATAACGACAATCAAGTGCCACAAGGCCAACAAAGAGTTGCTAACAACCAAGCTCAAAACCCTCAGAATATAGATGCAATGAATTTTGTTCTGTATGGGGATCCAGAGAGAGTTCATATGTTCAATGGCCAGAACCCTCCTCTAGTTGGTTCATACAACAACCCTCAAGTATACTATGCTAATAGGAATCCCATCCAACCCACTCAACCTCAGCGAAGGGATATCAACTCCCTATTTCGCTTGTTCAAATGATCTGTAACAACCAATTCAGTGGTTTACCTAGCGAGCATCCAATGAATCATATTGATACTTTTAAGGACATCTGCAGCACTATCAAACTCAATGGAGTAACCAGCAATTTCATGCACTGCAGTTTGTTCAGTCATTCTTTAGCTGAAAGAGCACTTTGCTGGTTGAAGTTTCTACCTGCATGATCTATAGTAACCTGAGATGACTGCAAAGCCAGGTTTATCAATCAGTTCTTCACTACTATTAGGACTAATGCCTTAAGGAATAAGATTTCTTCTTTTGCTCAAACTCCTATAGAATCATTCTATGAATCTTGGGAACAATTCAAAGAGCTGCTTCATGATTGTCCACATCACGTTTCTCAGATGTAAGTCTCCTCAATATCTTTTATAGAAGAATTGAACAGAAGTATCAGTTGTCCTTGAATACAACAAGCGATGGAGACTTTATGCAGAAACCCATTCCTGATGTATATCGTTTGATAGAGAATCTTGCAGCTAGTGATAGCAATCATTGCCCAGAGTTTGATCGCCGAACAAAGGTTCCGGTATTAGCTGCGAACTCAGAGATTTCAGAGCTGAAAGGAGAATTCTCAGAGATGAAAGGACTAATCAATCAGCTTCTAAAAGTCAAACTTAGAAACAAGTTAGTGCTGTAGATGATTTCGAAGTTGATTGCTTTGCAGTTCAAGAACAGAATACTGGTGAAGTTGAGAAAGAAGTGAGTTACATCAATGTTCAAGGTCAAAGGGAGTACAATGAAGGGTATAATCAAGGTTTTAACAAGACTCATCCCAACTTATCTTGGAGAATTACCAATGTTGAAAACCCCCAAGATCAACGTTACCCACAACAACATAAACCATTTTTGCAGAATTCTAATTTAGGCGGTTTACAGCAACCCTCTCAGCATGTATTTCAACAAGCTCAACCTCAACCAAGTAATGCAATTGAGATGATGTTTGAGAAACTGTTGGAAGGACAACAACAGTTCCAAACATTGATCTAAGGAGAAGTGAAAGAGCTGAATTAAAAGTTTGAAGCACTATCGACTCATGTGAAGCATTTAGATGTGCAAGTTGTTCAAACTTTTGAAGCTGTGAAAAGACAAGTTGGTGTCTTTCCTGGGAACACTGAGGAGAATCCAAAAGGGTATTGCAAGACCTTAGTTAGTGATTTATAAGAAGAATCTGGTGATTTGGATGAAAGTGCATATTTTGAAAAGTTAGGAAAAAGTGCAGAGAAAATTTCCCGATCGAGCGACACATGCCCGATCGAGCAAACAAGTACAAAAATTCCAGGGACTTTAGATCGATCAAGCACATCACTTGCCCGACGGATCAATGAACCCAGACATATTTCAGAGATATATGCTCGATCGAGCAACATCTGCCCGATCGAGCAAAATTTCTTGGAGCCGAAAATTATAGAAAATGTATATAAGCCAAGAATTCCTTATCCGATGTAACCTACAAGGCCCATATCAGAGTTTAAAGTTGATAAGATGATTGGGAAGCCGCCAAATCCACTTTCGAAGCTTAAAAAAATACAAGATCCAGGGGAGTTCTTAATTCCTTGTTCAATCAATGGAGTGGAATTCACATATTCGCTTTGTGATACTGGAGCTAATGTGAGCGTGATGTACATGACTGTTGCAGAACGATTGGGACTCTCAGGTATCAAACCATCTCACATGACTTTCACGCTTGCTAATGATTCTACTGTCTCTTCCAGTGGCTTTGTCTTGAATCTATTGGTGCAAGTTGGACATTGCTTAGTTCTGGTTGATTTCCACATCATGGAGATGAATGGGCATCCACATGAGCTATTGATTCTTGGGAGACCCTTTCTTGCAACCGTATGAGCAGTTGTTGGTTTACCTAATCGGCGAATATCTCTGAAAAATATCAAAAAACGGGTTTTCTATCCATTGATTCCTTCAAAAGGGATCTTTAGGCTAACTGTGGTGAAAGAGGTAGAGATAAAGAATGAAGTTCATATTGAACCAGATCCTAAGTGTGTAGTTGCTGAAATCTCACACAAAGAGCCTCTAATCTCAACAAGGAGTGGGAATCCCAAGGTTAAGGAGAAGGTGAAAGTGAAACCAAAGCAGATACATAAGGAATCTCAAGTAACTTTGATATCTCAAGCAACAATTGGGGATACAATTGAGTACATGGTGAAAAGCAAAAGGTTCTCAAAGCCCTTCTCAAAGTTTAGAGTCTTGCTCACCCTGGAGTTCAAAGAAAAATGGATTGATATTGCAAAGGATGTGATGGGGAAGGTTCTGAAGTTAAAGATGTATGGATTTGGAGCTTGTTATGGAACATCGCTGGATGTTGATTCCATTCCTACTTATAGGTAAGTACCATCAAGCTAAGTGACGTTAAACAAAGTGCTGAGTGGGAGGCAACCCACTATATATCTAGAGTCTAGTTTAGTTATTTTTCGATTTTAAGTCAGTCCTAATTTACTTATGTTTAGTTTTGAGTTTTGAAGTGTTACATGTTATTACTGGTGAATATTCTTCAAGATGTTCCGGGTTATCTCTTGTCTAATCTCATTCTCATATTTTTCACTTGCCTTGTTGGTTTTTAGGATGGTTTCTTTCTTGATTCTTGCTAATTCTAATTAGTATTTCTTAGATCATTGCTCACGATTCACCTTCATTCTTGTGTTTTAATTTGAGATGATTTTAGATTCATGATTGATTGATTTTTCTCATTAAGTAATTCTTGATTCCTGCTAATTATGATTAGTACTGCTTGATTATTGTTCTTTACTTACCAATTGATTATGTGATGCTGGAATGATTGCTGATAATTGTTCTGAATGATGCCTCTTATATATGATTCTTGCTAATTTTTGATTAGTATTGCTCGATCATAATGCTTTAATGGTTTCTCTACAACCGGTTCTTGTTAGTTTTTAAGCTATCACTGCTCAAATCATTGTTTAACCATTACTTACACTTCTCTCGAGTGTTTGTTCTTTTTGCAGGCATAGAGAATGAGGGATATGAGTTCAGAAGAAGTTTGGAGCCATTCATCTTTAGTAAACCTCTTTCCCCTGAACACTCATATATAGTATTATCTATTTTCATCCATTACAGATTTTACTATTGATTCTGGTTACTTCTATACCTTTTCTTGGATTTATTTTCACACCGAAACGGTGTGAAGTAAGTTTGGGGGAGGGTGTAATGATACTAACCACGTTGATGTTTTGTCTTTTTGGTGAAATTTTTCAAAATTTTTGTTTTTAATCTAGTTGAGTCTACCGAGTCGAAGGAACCATGATCAAAATCAATGATGATAAATAACCAAATGTGGGTATGATTTTCACTTTCTCTAGATTACTGACTTAGATTAATTGATGAGATTAGGATTGGAACCCCATTGCTGATTGATTTGTTTCTGAAAGTTCTGGCCTTTTGAGTTATTGATGAATTGATGCTAGCTCTGCTATGATAGGACTTAATTTAAACCTGAATTATTTTTGCTTATGGTTTTGATTTACTCTGAGAATTAGGTACCTTGATCTTCAGTGTCTGTAAAGCCGACAAGTTCTTTCAGTACGGTCCGAGTCATTTCTCTCTCTCCCTTCAGAAAAATATAAGAACCGGTAGAAAAAGTGTTGAAAGTGTGATCTAGAAGTCCGTAATCATTGCCGGGCTTAGGAAAAACAGTTAGAATCATGAAAACGCAGAAAAGTGCGAACATGAAAAGAAAAAAAAGAAAGAAAGAAAATAAAAAACGCAGAAAAGTGCGAATCTTTAGAAAAAAAGAACGAAGTGAGAAAGGGGGAAAAAGGATCAAGACCGGAAGTCGGTTGATGCTCTGTTTGGTATGGGCATTTCGATAGAAGAGGTACTTGAGTAAATTGATTGATATACCATAAGTGAGAATGCATAAATCTGAACTTAATTGAATTTAAAGAGCTGGTTGATATGATTTGATACTTGATTGATTTGAGATTCAGAGTAGGAAACATGTTGTTAGTTTAGTGGTGGTAAACGATTAAGTCAATGTAGTTGTTTGAGATTTATGTCTTTTGGATTTAAAACTGTACTTGTGGTTTTTGAGATTTTGTGAGTTTCTGTGTGGTCCGTTTTACACCTTTTCTCCAGATTGAATCTTGCTTTACTGGAGGACAAGCAAAGATCTAAGTATGGCGGAGTTGATATTACTCATTTTTGATGCATAATAGTGGGCATTTATGTTTTCTATTCTGCACTATTCCTAGTTTTTTCATTGCATATTTGGTAGATTTTCAATATTCTAGGTGTTCGATTCGAATCGGAGCAAAACGATGCATTTCAGGAGATTTCAGGAGTTTTCAGAAGGTTACAGAAATCGCAGTCAGAAGTGCTCGATCAAGCAAGCATTGGATCGATCGAGCAAAACCTTTATGAGATGCTCGATCGGGAAAATTCTCCTGGAAAAATTCGGAGATTAAGATCGATGTGGCAAAGAAGAAGGTTCGAGCAAAAACTTGAGTTGCTCGATCGGGCAACCATGTTCCCGATCAAGCACAACCCCCGAGAAGAAAAAGAAAATTTCAAAAATTGCAATCAAGTCCTCAAGCCTATCCAAGTTTTCCTATTTTTGTTATTTTTCATTTTTTAGCCTATAAATACTTTGTGTTTTAGGTTTTTAGAACTTAAGCTTTATTTTATTTTCTGAGAGAATTACTGAGGGAGAGGAGATTTAACATGTATTTGGAGAAGATTTCTGAACCCTTTTATAATATCTCTATTTGTTTTATTATGTGTTCTATAATGATATTGATTTGTGATTGCATGTCAATGTCTGAGTAGTTCTATAGTTAGGTTTTAGGGTTTCCCAGGGAAATCAGGGTTTGATTGTTAAAATTTTCATAAGGGGATAATAATTGTTAGGTTCTTAGTATAAACTTGTTATTAATGCATGAATTAAACTAGCCATTTAGTTCATTGATATTAAGTTGATAAATACAAAGGGATTTGGTTTAGAGATATGATCTAGTCTAGATGAATAAGTGTCTTTGCTTACGGGAGTATTGTCTTTGATGCTTATGAACATATCAAATATGAAATCATTGCATAATTGAATTGTTTAAATACGGCGGAAGTTTGTATTTAGTAATTAAATTATAGGGATTTAATACTTCGGGAAGAGATTAGTCTATTATTGCCTTTTGAGTTGAGAACTATTTTCAAAGAAAATCTCTGCATGTAAATTGACTTTCAATCCTGATTATCTGTGGTTTTCTTGATGCCTGACGCTTTTATTTTATAAGTTTAAACTGTTTTAATTTACCGTTTTGATCACAATCAAATTTCTTATTCCTCTTTAGCTTGATTTGAATTGAAATTGATTCGTGTACTATTCTGGTTTCTGTGGATTCGATACCCTATCTATGCTACTTTGAACTGTTCTCTGCAGTAATAGTTTAGGATTAAATTCTTAACCTATCAATGCATATGCAATAATATGATTTACATGTACCGAAACTCGATTATATATATATATATATATATATATATATATATANATTCCAAGATCTAAATTTTAAATATTTCATATGTTGTGAAGAAATGTAGCTATATGGAATCAATTTTCGGTGAATAAGTTTCGATCGTGTGGGTTGGACTGGTAAATAAGTTTCTGTTTTTTTTGAAGACTCAACTATTTTTACTATTTGGAATTGATTACCTGAAAATCAAAGTTGTTGGGTTTGGAAGGATTATGTATTATTTCATCTCAAAATCTCAAAGTTACAAAGTGGAAGTTCTTAGGTAATTATATCAAAGGAAACTATAACCCTATACATTAAGCTCATATCTTAATCCCTCCCCCACCCCCCTCAAAGTGGAGCATGGAGATCCCAAATGTCCAGGTTGGATAGAAGTAGCTAAAATTGTTGTCCTCCAAGCGCCTTAGTGAATATATCTCCTAACTAATCCTTTGTAGAAACATGCTTTGTCTGAAAAATCCCAAGCTCAAAATCATCACAGATGAAATGACAATCCACTTCTACATGTTTGGTCCGTTCATGAAACACATGATTAGCTACAATATGAAGTGATGACTGACTATCACAATACATATTCATTAGACCAGAATGTGCAATACCCATAGATGACAACACACTCTTTATCCATTTTAACTCTTTCAACGCAACAATCGTAGCTCGATATTATGATTCAGCAGAAGAACTAGAAACTACATCTTATTTATTTAATTTCAAAGACACTGGAGAATCTCCAAGTTGAACTAACCATCCATTCAATGATCTTCGCGTAAGAGGCCAATCCGTCCAATCTGAATAACACCAAGCTGTCAAATAAAAGTTGTTATCATATGTCAAAAGTATTACTAACCTTGGACACCCTTTCAAATATCGAACAACTCTCAAAGCAGTAGTCCAATGATGTTCTCTTGGCTTTTGCATAAACTAGGAAAAGATATGTACCGAATAAGCAATATTTGATATAGTAGCAGAGAGGTAAATCAACCGTCTAACAAGTCCCTTATATTCTTCTCGATGAAGAAGCTTTTTCCCAATAGATTTTTCTAACTGATGATTCAACTCCATTGGGAAATCAACATGCTTACCACCAAGCATCCCAACATCAACAATAATATCAATAACGTATCTTCTTTGTGATAGATAAATACCTTCCTTGCTACGTATAACTTCTAGTCCGAGAAAATACTTAAGCTTCCCAAATCCTTCATATGAAAGCAACCACTCAAGTAAGTCTTGAACTTCTGAATTTCCACAAGAGAGTTCCTTGTCACCACAAGATCATCCACATACACTAGAACATGTAGTTGTACATAAGCATTAACCAGAGAGAATAAATAATAGTAAGATTTGTTCTGTAAGAAACAATAACTCACAAGCACATTTGAGAGTTTCGCGAACCAACATCGCAGAGATTGTTTCAAGCCATATGATGATATGTGCAAACAACATACCATACCTTTCCTAGAAACGATAAACCCTGAGAAAGGGTCATAAATACTTCTTCTTCTTCTTAGTCACCATGGAGGATTAAATTATGCACATCCATTTGATGTAGTTTCCAATTCTTTCCAGCAAGCACTTTGAGAACTAACTGAACATTGATCATCTTCACAACCAGAGCGAATGTGTCAGAATAATGAATCTCTTCTCTTTGGTGATTACCTAAGGCTACAAGACGTGCCCTATATCTCTTAATTGTTCCATATGCCTTATACTTGATAGTATAAACCCACTTACATCCAATCGCATGTTTACCTGGTGGTAGGTGCTCAATCGACCAATTTTTATTTCGTTATAAGGGTTCCACCTCTAACCGCATTGCATCTCTAAACTTTGGACACTTCCTTGCCTCATTAAATGATCGTGGCATAACTCATACAGTTATACTAGCCAAGAAACACATGTGTGACTCATAAAATCTGTCACAATTCACGAATTTCTCAAGACCGTACTCGTGGTGGTCTGCACTCTGCCGAGTGGTGTGTGACACAGTCTAAAATATTGTGTTAAGAACATAGCCATGTAACTTAACCGACGCTTCTTTCCTTCTCATTCCTTTGCCCAGACTTGTGTTACACATAGTCTCAGGTTGTGGCACTGACTCAAAATGCAAAACGACTTATGTTGCACCATTCTCATTATCAGATACATCTGTCACTTCCTCTTTGGGAGTCTAAGTTACTACTTCAACACTCAGTTTTGGTGGTATCACTACATCGTCTTCATACACAACACTATTTTTCTCAAGAGACCTCAACTTCTCATAATCAATCTTGTGTACTTCAGACAAAACTTTTTTCTCTAGATAGGGGATTTTTCTTAAATAAATGTGACATCACAAGATACAAATTACTTATGTGTGTCCAAATCAAACAAAGTCCATCCTTTCTTCGCATAAGGATACCCCGGAAAAATGCATTTCCTGCTTTGACTTGCAAATTTGTCTCCACCGCGTTTCTGATTATGCACATAAGCGAGACACCCAAAAATCTCTATCTCACTTTACATAAGAGCTTTTGCAAAGGTGATTTTATAACGACTCTTTCCTTTGAGTAACTCACATGGTGTCCTATTGATTAAATATGCAGCACTCAATACATATTCACCCCAAAATTTTATTGGTAGATGTGCTTGAAACATCAATGCTCGTGCCACATTTATTATATGACAATGTTTCCTTTTTACTCTCCCATTTTGCTGAGGAGTTCCCACACAAGAAGTTTAATGAATAATCCATGTATCCTAAAAATAATCTTTCATCTTCATAAATCTGTGACACACCCTTTTTTGTATGTTACACAAACGAGTTACATAATTTCCAGAAACGACGTCAATTCTTGAAACGTCGTCATAACATAGATGTTTCTTCGATTCATCCGAAGAACCCTCGTTCCTTCTGTTTTCTCGATACTTTTCCAGCCACCAATCTCGATATCATTGCACTTGATAACAAGATTGAATATCATGATCATACTTCAAACAGTATGAACACACATCTCGATTTTTATATTTCATTGTGTGATGGTTTTGAGATTTTTTTTATGAATGAAACTTCTCAAGTTTTTTCGGCTCTGCTACCATGATCATCTCAAAATCTCAAAATTACAAAATAATTTTTTTTAGGAATTTATACCTAAGAAAACTACAATAAACATATATACATAAAGCTCATATATTAGCTCACATGTTTTAATAGTTGAGCTCCTAAGGGAACCTGGACTTGGGTGTTAAATTTCACACCAAGAATTATTATTATAAAAATCACTAGTTAATATCTAGATCGATCGTAGTATTAGTTTTGATACTATTTTTGTCAAATTTTAAATGCTACACAAGTAACAGAACGTAAAACAAGTTCTTGTTATTTCTTTAGCAACATGAGATAGCCAAAAAACTAAAAGAATTCATGCAAATACTTTATTTTACTTAATATCTTAGGTATGTCTAAATAGTGTCGTAACCAGCTTCATAGATTTAACAACAATTTAACCCAAAATGAAATAAAAGTAAAAACTCTAAAACAACCTTTTTGTTTTTGTTTCAACAAAGAACGTAAGTTAAAGAGTAAAATGACTCAAATAGCTCGAACGTCGCCGTCGGCGAGGTAGATTTTGCGGAGGGCGGCACAGCCACGGAGCGGTTCGTCTCTGAAGAAACCCATGGCGTTGGCATAGTGACGAGTGGAAGCAGCGCCGTTGGCACGCGTGAGTATCACAGTGGCGGTGTTACGGCCAGGATCAGCCATTTGACAATTGGCAAGAGGACTCTTGACGAGCTCAGCCACACACTGCTGGTCCTGTCGGTCTCCTCTGATGGCGACTCTGTATCTTCCTCGCCGTCCAGTCACTGCCTCACCAACAACCTCCGAGTTTAATGTAACCCTGTCTCTGCATACTATTCTCACTTTTGCACCTGTAAATATTTACAAAAAATAAAAGCAGAAATTAATAACCAAAATTATTGGTGGCATAACCCAAATTACATTTGTGTATTAAGAAGTTACATTTTAAAAGAAAAAAAAAATTGTTAACAACATTAATGGATTTGAACTCAAATGGTCACACTAACACATTATTATGTTACAAGTCATGGTTGAAATGTAGATTTTAAAATGAAAATAGTTATGTAATTAAATGCATATACCCAAAAAAGGGTTCATTTTAGAAAATATATTATATATAAACATAAACTCAAAAAGGCAATCGAGATTTAAATGAAAAATTGCCGGATGATTAAATTGTCAAAAAACAAAAACAAAAACAAATTGGAGACTAAATTTGCAAAAGAATAATCCACAATTTTATTTATAGATAATAAGAACCATCAATTATTGTCTTATTCTGCATGTTACTAATCAGATCCAACTAAATAATTACACTGTGAACTAGTAAATTGTAAGATCATAGAGATCAATCCAAACGATCAAAATTCATGAAAACCACAGAAAGTTAAAATATTTACCAGGCATGTATAGAATAAATTATTTTAGTAAATGGAAATGTAAATACGAACCGGTGATATATCTAGTGGCGATCGTCTCGAATCCAAAGCGGCAAGTGTCACAATAAACACATCCTTCAATGTGAAATGGCGTTCCAATCGCCGATGCCGAAATTGGCAGCAAAACGCATAAAACTGCAATCAAAGACACATATGATGTAGCCATCTTCCACTAAGAGCAATGCTAATAATCTTGAAGATTGTTAAACGGGTTTGTGTAGTATGGTGAAAACAATGTATTATATATAATGTAGAAGGAAAGTGAAAGGCACGTGTAAGTAGTAAAGAAGGTGCATCAGCATCTGCATCGCATCTTGTACTAATTAAAAGATTACTTAGTGTCGGCTAGATCCACTTGCGGCTCCTCCTCCGCCGTACATGCACAAGAGTTTGTGTTGCCTTCTCCATAAGTCAACTTATTAATTATAGTTTACGTCTCTGACTAAATTCTTTTTTTGTTTTAACTCACCATCATTATCTAATTCTACTAATTTTTAAAAAATAACATTTTATTTTTGGAAAAATATAGGTGGACTATTGATAGAAGAATTTGTGAGATCCGTTATAGCAGTCCCATGAATTTGAATTTTTCTAACAACAAAGACATTTGCGCTTGGATAAATAGGGATTATGTTGAGTTACATTGCTAGATGTGATATGTGTACATGGTTTTTTAAAGATAATTCAAGTTGAACCAGGTGTTTTCATATTGGTACTAAGATCTAGTTAGAAGTTTGGTAAGCTATGTTTTTCGTGTGAACTAGCATTTCGTCAAAACTTTTAACTTTCTCTTATTCTCTCTCCCCTCTTCCCTGTCAGGTGAAATCTACGGCGAAGTAAGAGACAGCGAGACCAAACAACCGTGGCGTTCCAACCGGCCACACGTGCACCACAGCCCTCAAGATCACCGACAAGTTCCAAAATCGGTGAGCTCGCTTGATTGCCTCAGGAAACGTTTTGCCTTCATATATGCTTCTTCTCTTTCAAGCACTATTCACTATGGCTAACTTTGATGGCGGTAGCAGCGGTGCCGACGACGAATCCTACAAGATTTGAAGTAGTGGCGTTGCAAGATAGTCGGAGAAAGTAACAGAGAAAGGACCTCAAGGTAGAAGATTATGTCTTCTTGATGAAAGGGATCGAGACATCACCTTCTTTGCGGTAGAGCGGAGGCTTCGGTAGGAAGCATTTACCATTAAATTAAGCTCGAAAGACTCGCCTATATCCCCTACCGGAAACCTACCTTTCTATATGAAAACTCACCGTAAAATTAACTAACAGCCTCTTTCTCCTGCTAGAAAAGGAAGCCTTGTGTGGGCGTCATTGCAGCGGGAAGCGCCGCCGGGTCACCAGAGGGGGAGCTCTGGCGAATTCGCAAACCGTCGGTGGCGTAGGGAACAATAGGATTCTCCTACTTGTTTTTAGGGTTTCCTAGAAAATAGGCTTAGGCCTGGTGTTGGATCTAGGATCGTCGATCCGAAGATTAGGTTCGTATTTAATAAAGGAGTTACAAACTGTGAATAGGCGCGTCGACAGTTCCGACGCGCTTCGAAAATAGTAAATGTTAACAACAGAATTTCAGCTCGTCGAAAAGAAAGAAGGTCGTCTAAAATTGCTATGACTTATCTCTAAGAATTTCTCTCTCTAAAATCCAACCCCTTCTCGCTTCGAGATGATCTTCTATTTATAGTCGAACCGTCATCATTGCAAGTAGCTTAGTAGGACTTCTATTCATGCGGCGATATAGCTGGTAGGGCACTGTACGCCGCGCCTAGGGGACTGTAGATGTACTGTTGAAGCGGCTGGTTGCGCGCGTCCTGACGCGCCAGCAAGGTGGGCTGCTTCCTTCTCCTTTGGCTTATGGGCTTGTTCATGGATCGGGCCTGGGAATTTGAGCCCATATCCCACAATAAGTCCCCCCCCCCAAGTTCGTCGAAACTGTCGTTAGGCTGGTTCGACGGACGCGCTTGAATAGTCGGGCTCAATCACGACAGGCTGTTCTTCTCGCTTGTTCTGCTACTTCTCTTGGTAGGTGCGTCCTGAAGGGATGATACCCTTAACGGTCGGCGCTGGGATCGAGGTTGGTTGGTTGGCTTCTCGAGGAAGTTACTTTTACCGGTTGTCTGTGTCTCAACCGGTTCGTTTTCCGATAGCGCGCTCACATGACGCTTCGTCTCCCGATTAATATTCACCGGGACGCTTCGTCTCCCGGTCGTCCTTCTATATATACCCCCTCATTCATTCGATGTTTCTACCTCGCATTTTCTGATTCTAAGGTATAACTTTTGCTCTCCCTTCTCTCTACTTTCTCTCTCTAGTTTTTCTTTATTCTCTTCGTCGCTATGGGCTGCGACCTTATGGGTTTGAGTGTCGGCGGCGACACCAGTTCATCCGGGGGTTCGTCTTCTAGCTCCCCCCCCCACAAGCTTCTATGGATGAATCTCCACGTCGCACTAACCCAACCACTAGTACCTCGTCTGGCGGGGCAGCAGAGCAGGCAAATGAGACGACCGGATGGATAGCTGTGTCGACAAGTAAGACGAGTTCTCTGACCGACCACATGGACGCGATTCCCCTGTCGACGAGGAAAGAGTCGCGTGGCAACGCTGCCCAAGACGACCCGATGGATATGCTTCCTTTGGTCGTGAGAGACAAAGTTCTTGCTAAGAGGCGCACCGCTGCTAAGGCGTCCGCGCAGAGAAGAACGATTCCATCGAACAGCGATGCTGTGCTTGGCGCGACAATACCGACGTTCGAGTCGTTTATTCCTCGCTCGGATGGGGGAGGTTCGTCTGCTCCTCCGCCAGACGTTGACAACCTTACCGGCGTCAAACCATCGATTATGACGAAAGCGCGTCTTAGAAAAATGTCGATCGCGTGCGGCTTCACCGATCCTAATCTAGTCTTTCGAGTTCCCGGCCCGAGGGAGCGGCCATGGGATCCTCCGCAGGGCTACTTCGCCGTCTTCAAAGATTATTTTGCCTGCGCGCGGCTTTGGTTCCCAATACCGAAGGTTTTTGTGTCGTATTGTGCGAAGCGCCGCATGAGCATTTCGCAGCATACAATCGCGTCTATTCGCACTTTGGTGGGGATGCTGTTTCTAGCGGCTGAGGTTGGGGTCGAGGTTTGCACCGTGTTTTTCACCGACGCGACGAAGTTCGCTTCCAGTATGAGGACGGTTGACAAAGTCTGCTGTCCGACGGGCATGTTTTATGTCTTCTGGAAGAACAAATACAAGTGCGTTAGCGGGGTACCTAGGAAAATTTGGGATTGGCAGCGTCGGTGGTTCTTTGTGAAGGTCAACGACGCGTCTGTTCCACCTTGCGCCTACAACTATTCCATGAGATGGAATATGCGCGTTGGTAGAGATTAACGTTATCTTCGCATTTTCCTTTGTTCGCACTAACTCCCTTGTTTTTTGATTGCAGATCGTCCCTTGCCGATCAAGAAATATTCCCCGGGTTTCTTTGACAACATCAAGAAGATCCAGAGTTTGGGGTTGACCTTGTGGAAAGACATCACTCGCAAAGGTATCACCAGGCGTCGACCCGTTTTTCGTAGAGGTGCGTAATATTGGCGTACTTGTCTATATTCCTTATTTTGGCCCGCGTCGAAGTTGCTTATTTCGTATTTTGCAGTTGATTGGGATAGTTGTCCGGTGACCAAACCCAAACCGATGGATGCGTCGTTCATCGAAGAGTTAAGGGCTGCGGCCTTGAGAAAAAAGGCTGAAGCTGCGGCTAAGTTGCTGGGAACCGCACTGGTTCCTGAGGAGGTTGCGGACGCGACAGTGGGTAATGATACCGCCAAAGCTGCTGCTGCGGCTGCTCGCTCCGAGAAAGCTGCTGGTAAGAGGGTCGCCTCGTCTCCGTCGAAGAGGAAAAGGACTGCCGCCGAAGAGTTTAAGGCGCAGAAAAGGGCTTTCAACGCCACTTTGACGATCAAGGAGCCG
>OVBE01003204.1:0-27685 GCA_900406425.1 Iberis pinnata
AAGAGGTGGTAGTTTTGATTACTTTCTCTCAATTTGGGGCATAAGAGATTAAAACCCTCTTCAATGATATTGATTTGTCTTTAGTTGTCAATGTCTGAGTAGTTCACTAGTTAGGTTTTAGGGTTTCTCAGGGAAATCATGTTTTGATTATTAGATTTATCATAAGGGGATAACAATTGTTAGGTTCTTAGTCTAGACTTGTTAGCAATGCATGAATTAGATTGGCCATCTTGTTTATTGAAATTTGACTAATAAACGCAAAGAGATTTCATTCAGAAGTTGGACCTAGTCTAGATGAATAAGTGTTCTTGCTTGCGAGAGTATTGTCTTGAATGCTTGTGAAAAATTGAATCTGAACTGTATTTCATGATTAATAATTTCAAAAAGACGGCGATAGTTTGTCTCTGATAATTTGAGCATAGGGTTTAATACTCCGAGAGGAGATTATTCCATCTTTGTCTTTCATGTTGAGAACTATTTTCAAAGAAAATCTCTGATTGATAATTTGACTTTTAATCCTGACTACCTGTGGTTTCCCTGAATCCTGACACTTTTATTTCATAGTTTAAAACCGTTTCTATTTACCGTTTTTATTTCAATAACAACCAAACTTAATTATTTATGCTTTAGCTTGATTCGAGACTTAACTACAACGTGTACTTTTTGGTTTCTGTGGGATTTGACCCTATACTTTGTTACATTGATATGTTCTCTGTAGTATTAGTTTATGAATTAAATTCTAGACCTATCAGAATTTTGGCGCCGTTGTCAGGGACCAATAGTGCCTTTTTGGTTTCTTATTAGAATCTAGACTAAAGTTTTCTATTTCAGTACTCATCTCGTTCTCTTCTGTTTGTTTTTGTTTTACAGGTGTATGATCAGAAGATCTGACAAATCCTCTGAATTGCTAAGCCTCAGTAACTCGGAACTTGCAAGGATAGAACGCTCAAATCGGAAAGCAAAGAAAGACGCAAGCTCTTCCAATTCAATGGCTGACAGCGTTGATCCAATCTCAGAGATGAAAGGACTAATCACTGAACTTCTAAAGAATCAAAATCAAAACAGGTCAATGCTGTAGATGATGCTGAAGTCGATTGCTTTGCAGTTCAAGAGCAAATATTGTGGGAGTTGAGAAGGAAGTGAGCTACATCGATAGTCAAGGTAAAAGGGTGTACAATCAAGGGTATAATCAAGGCTTTAACAAGACTCATACCAATCTATCTTGGAGAAGCACTAATGTTTAAAACCCCCAAGATTAACACTATCTTCAGCAACAAAAGACTTTTGCGCATAATTCTAATTCATGCGGTTTTCAGCAAACCTCTCAGCCTGTATTTCAACAAGCTCAACCTCAACAAAGTAGCTCAATCAAAATGATGTTTAAGCAACTTCTTGAAGGACAACAACAATTCCAGCAAGTGATCTAAGGAGAAGTGAAAGAGCTGAATCAAAAATTTGAAGCACTCTTTACACATATAAAGAATTTGCATATTTGATAGACTCATGTTTTAAATCCTAAATCTATAATGCAGAGAATATATCCTCGTAGTATAGTTAAGGGTCGATCCCACGAAGCCTAGATAGTACGACCCTCATTTTAAAATTTGAGTCTAGCTAAGACAAGATAAAAGAGAGAACATTTTTAAAACGATTTAAAAGTAAAACGAATGATTAAAAAGCGAATGTAAATCAATAGAATAAAACGCTAGGCGATAGGGAAGTTCCACATGTATTCAGGTTTGAGGTTTATGTTGACAAGCAAGATTAACAATGAAAATTGTTCTCAACTCAAAAGACAGCAATAGACTAATCTCCTCCCGAAGTATTAGACCCCTATGATAGAATTTTTAGAAATAAAGACTAAACTTCTCCCGAAGTCTTAGATATCTAAAACAGATAATTAAATCATGCAATGACTACAAATTTGATATGTTCATAATCATTTTAAGACAATACTCCCGCAAGCAAAGATACTTATTCATCTAGACTAGATCAGATTAAATAAACCAAATTCCTTTGTGTTTATTAATCTAAGGTCATGAACTAGGTGATCAGGCTAATTCAAGCAATAAATATAAATCTAGACTAAGAACCTAACAATTTAAATCCATAAAAGTCAAATCCTAACCATCAAAACATGTTATTCTGGGAAATCCCTAAAACCTAACAAAGAGACTACTCAGACATAGTCAAGAAATCAACAATCATTGATAGAGAAAACATATTCAAAACCAGAATTGAATTAAAGTAAAAAGAAAGAGTTTAGAATTCTTCTCCAAAATACAGGTATCAAATTCGTTTCTCTTAGAAAATAAAACTGTGTTCTGGTTTGTAATGTTTTGTGCTATTCAGTGTTATGAAAATAAACCTAAGCTTCTAACTTATATAGAACTCAAAAGAGAATAAAACCTAAACCTAAAAACCTATGATAAATCTTGAGGACAAAAACGTCTTTTTGGCAAACTTTATTAATCCTAGAGCATTCGGATCGATCGATCCAAAATTATGGAGATTAGACAGTCTTCAGGATCGATCGATCTCTTCAATCACGTGCTGCACATGCTTCTTATGCGAGACCGCTTGACGAGTCTTCAATAAAATCGTCATAACTTCTGATTGCCTCAATGGATTGATCCCAAATCACTTTCATATGAAAGCTAACTCACGTAGCCAGTTTGAGTTAAAATCTCAGTCCATTCCATTCATAGAAACATCTCCAAATGTTGATCAACTTCCGGATCTTCTGCTGAACTCTGCTTGTGCATTCATCAAATTGTATCCACTTTGTGCATAAAACCACCTTTTTGCTCCAAAACGTCTAAAATACTTGGAATCATGAAAATATATCAAAAATACATAGAAAAAACTCGAATGATGACAAATAGCAAGTATAAATACTCACTAAAAGTCATCAAAATCGAGTTTTATCAATTCCCTCAGACTTAGATCTTTGCTTGTCCTCAAGTGAAGCAAGACCCAACCTGGAGAAAAGGTTTTGAAACCACACATAAACTCTCAAAATCTCAGCGACCTTAAGCATAGATATCAAAACTTAAAAGACACCGAACCTAAACAACCATTTCGAAAGAACTGTTCACCACCACATAACTAAAAGCATGTTTCCTACTCTAAATCCAACATCAATAAAATTATCAAATCATCTCAATCAGCTCATTAAGTTCAATTTGATTAGAATAGATGTATTCTTACCTATGGGTTTTGATTCAATGCGCACGAGCACCTCTTTTATCAAAGTGCACATACCAAACAGAGCATCCAACGACTTCTGGTCCTGATCCTTTTTCCCCCTTTCTCACTTCTTTTTGAAAGATTCGCACTTTTTTGCGTTTTTCTTTTCTCTTTTTTTCGAAAGATTCGCACTTTTCTGCGTTTTTCTTTTCTATATATATATATTTTTTCTTACTGCTTTTTCAAACAGCCCGGCAATGACTATGGACTTCTAGGTCACGCTTTCAACTCTTTTTCTTAACCGGTTTTTCTAAAAGGAGGGAGAGAAAGGATTCAGATCATACTGAAAGAACATGTCAGTTTTACAGAACACTGAAGAGAAAGACACTTAGCTTTCAAAGTATCTTACCACCACAAGCAAGAAAAATTAAGTTCAGTATTAAATCCTATCATGGCAGAGATAACATCAAATCATCAACAATCCAAAAGATCAAGACTTTCGAAAACAAAACAATCAGCAATGGGGTTCCAATCCTAAACATATCAGTTAAATCTAAGCCAGTAATCTAAAAAGATCAATATTATACTCACACTAGGTTGGTTATCATCATAGATTCTAGTCATTGTTCCTTCGACTTGACTTCTTAAAAACCGATATTTTTTTTGAAAATTTTCACCAAACTGATGAAACATCAAAAATACATAAAATATGATTAGTAACTATACTCCCTCCCCCAGACTTAAATCACCCCGTCTCAGTGTGAAATAAAACCAAGAGAAGGAATAATGACCAGAATAAATAGGAAAAGTAATTTAAAAGAATTTCAGTACTTACCTAAAACAAAGATCGGTTGAAATTTTTTTACGATGGATCGATCGATCCCTAGACAGATCGATTGATCTCCTATTACATAAAAACTTCATGGGCATAGATCGATCGATCCGTCTATGGATCGATTGATCTGAATGTCCGACCTAAGATTTTTGAATTTCCTGAAATATCTTTCAAACTCAAAACTAAATATTAATAGGTTAGTTAACTAATTAGGACTGACTCTAATCAAAAACCAAAGAAAATAAAACAAATTAGTGGGTTTCCCCCCACTCAACGCTTTATTTAATGTCTATAGCTATACCCACTTACCTTCTATGGTGAATCTGGTTCAGCTCCAATAGAGGCTATCGTTCTCCCATTCTTTTATGATATTTACAGCTTCAACATCTTATTCATTGCTGCTTTCTTGAGATCCTTTCCTTTGTTTTTAAGACCTTGAACAAAATGAATCCTAACCTTAGAGAAAGGTTTTGGAAAACCTTTACTCTTCACTCTATAGTCAATCCATTCTTCACCCATTGACTTAGGAATCAAAGTCATGTGAGTGTTCATCCTGCCCTTTTTCGAACTCTCATTACCTTTACCTTTGTCTCTTGAAACCGGTTTGGATGCAACCTTTTTCCTTCCCTTGTTCGTCCAGACCCAACTCAGCACTCTCAACGACTTTCTGTAAGTTAATATTCCCCCTCTCTTCATTCTTGGGGTAGAAACTTTGGGTTGAACTTGAGATTCCTCGCTCTTGATCTTAAGATCAGAGTCTTCAACTTCGTTTTGAGGGGCCTGCTCAGCTTTTACTTCTTTGATCGCTATGATCGTTGTTGTTGGTACATAGGTTACTACAGGATAGTATTATGACTTCTGGATGTTGGTTAGGTAGATTCTCTTCTGAGGAACATGCATTACAGCTCCCACTGATGCTAAGAACGGTCTACCCAGAACCAACGATCCATCATAATTCCCATTCGTGTCAAAGAAATGGAAATCGACTGGGACAATGCAATCTCCCACTTGTACCATAACATCAGAGACAAAACCACTAGAAGCCACAACGGAATTGTTAGCCAAGGCAAACGATATTCTGGAAGGTCTTATCTCCTTGAGTGCCAGCTTTTCAGCTACTATCTTTGATATGATGCTAACATTAGCACCAATATCACACATCGAGTGGTTGAACAAAACTCCCTTGACTTTCACTGGAATCATAAACTCACATGGGTCCTCTATCTTATAAATTCATATTAAAGGAAGAAACTGCTGAGAAACAACATCATAGTACATATGTTCTTCAGTAGATGCCTTAGGTCTGTTGGGGCAAGAGGTTTGGATCTTGGCAAGTTGCTTTGAGTTTGGTGCAGGTTTTGAGGGTGGATTGATCGATCCCTTCTTGGATCGATCGATCAGCTGGTTCTTCGGAAAGTGGTCTGATGGATCGATCAATCCTGGTTGGATCGATCGATTGAAAGTGTATGTGCTTTTCCGTAACTTTGAATCGATCGATCCCTCTTTGGATCGATCGATCAGAGCTTCAACATCACTTTTCCATAACATCAGTTTGATCGATCCATCCTTGGATCGATTGATCGGGACCTCTGTATCATTTTTCATTATGAAAATCTACAAATTCTACAGACTTTTCACCCTTTCCATTAGAACTCGAATTCAATGCCTTGATATATCCCTTGGGATTATCTTCAACTTTCCCTGGTAGCATATCGGCTTGTCTTTTCACCGCTTCAGAAGTTTGACCAACTTGTACATCTAACTTCTTTACATGAGTAAACAATGATTCAAACTTATTGTTCAAATCGTTGTACATACCGTCCAACTTTGCATTCAAGCTCTTTTCAAACTGCTGCTGACTTTTTAAGATCTGTTTCAACATTACCTCCATCTTATTCTCCTACTGATCTTGAGGTTGGACCGTTTGCTGGAAACCCTATTGAGGAGCTTGTTGAAAACCCGATTTCTGAACAAATGGCTGTCTAGATTTCTGTGCAAAATTGTTATGAGGAGGGTAAGTATGATCCTGAAGGTTCACGACATGTGTACTTCTCCATGACAGATTACCCTTGTTGTAATCTGGATTGTATCCTTGTTTGTATACTCTTTATCCCTGGCTATTTATATAGCTAATCTCTTCGATGTTCTCTGATTCATTGACTACAAAGCAGTCAGCTTCAACTTTCTCAACGTCTTCAGCAAAACTAACATGCTTCTCATTATGTTTTATAAGAAACTGAGTGAGAAGCTCCTTCACCTCTGCTAGACCAGTAGATTCTGAACCAGATGATCGAACCCTTCAATCAAAATCAGGACAATGGTTGCTATTACTAGCAGCAAGATTGTCGATGAGCTTGTAAGCTTCATTCACGGGTTTCGTCATGAAGTCACCATTACTAGCTGTATCCAGTGAGAGTTGGTATTCTGATCAATACCTCTATAAAAAGTGTTCAAGAGGTTCAGTTCAGAAAAACCATGATGTGGACAATCCCGCAGGTACTCCTTGAACATGTCCTATGCCTTATAGAATGATTCCATCGGTCCTTGCTGGAATTGAGAGATCTTACTTCTCAAATTATTGGTTTTGTTGGAGGTGTAGAAATGGTTCAGAAACTTGGCTTTGCATTCATCCCAAGTTTATATCGAGTTAGCAGGTAATAACTTTAGCCACCTCAGAGCTCTATTAGCTAAAGAATGGTTTAAGAGCTTACAATGTACGAAGCCTTTAGAGACTCCATTCAGCTGAGTAGTGCGGCATATGTCTTCAAAACTGTCAATATGATCCATAGGATGCTCGGTTGACAAGCCATGAAACTGGTTCTGAAGGAGCAATTGGATCAGCTGAAACGGGAACTGGTAGTCCTGTCTTTGAGGCTGTGGGGGATGAAGGGCGTTCCTATTGACCAGGAAGGCCTCGGGGTTGTTGAAATCGCCAATAAGTACCATGTGTTGGGGGGGAGGTGAGCGATTTTGGTTTGGCTCTGGTGGAGCTTTTTCTCCATTTCCATCGCCTAGATTGGCGTTTTTAGCTCTTCGGTTTGCATCTCTTTCGAGATTCAGAGGCCATACTTGATTACCTCCTTGTTGGTTTCGTCCCAACTGTCCTATCTGCTCCAATCCTGGAGGGACTTGGGCGTTATGTCCTAAAGGAATGATCTGATTCTAAATTACGTTATCAGCAATTGGTATGGATGAACTGGCGCTTCTTCTAGACTTCCGATTCGAGCGTTCTAATCGTGCAAGTTCTTCGTTTGAGAGAATAAGCAGTTCAGGTGATTTGTCAGATCTCCTGGTCATGCACCTTCAAAACAAAAACAAGCAGAAAGAACGAAGTTAGTACTGAAAATAAAATCTTAGACTAGACTCTAAGAAAAACTTAAAAGGCACTGTATTGGTCCCCGACAACGGTGCCAAAAATCTGATAGGCTCAAATTTTAAATCCTAAATCTATACTGCATAGAACAAATCCTCTTAGTACAGTTAAGGGTCGATCCCACGAAGACCAGACAATACGACTCTCAGTTTAAAATTGGATTCTAGCTAAGACAAGATAAAATAGAGAATGTTTTTAAAACGATTTAAAAGTAAAATGAATGATTAAAAAGCGAATGTAAATCAATATAATAAAACGCTAGGCGATAGGGAAGTTCCACATGTATTCAGGTTTGAGGTTCAGGTTGACAAGCAAGATTAACAATGCAAATAGTTTTCAACTCAAAACACAACAATAGACTAATCTCCTCCCGAAGTATTTGACCCTTATGATAGATTTTCTAGAAATAAAAACTAACCTTCTTCCGAAGTCTTAGATCTCTAAAAAAAATAATTAAATCGTGAAATGACTATAGATTCGATATGTTTATAAGCATTCTAAGACAATACTCCTGCAAGCAAAGATACTGATTCATCTAGACTAGATTAGATTAGATAAATCAAATCCCTTTGTGTTTATTAATCTAGACTAAGAACCTAACAATTTAAATCTATAAAAGTAAAACCCTAACCATCAAAACCTGTTTTCCCTAGGAAGTCCCTAAAACGTAACAAAGAGACTACTCATACATAGTCAAGAAATCAACAATCATTGATAGAGAAAATATATTCAAAACCAGAATTGAATTAAAGTAAAAAGAAAGAGTTTAGAATTCTTCTCCAAAATACAGGTTTCAGATTCGTTTCTCTTAGAAAATAAAAATGTGTTATGGTTTGTAGTGTTTTGTGCTATTCAGTGTTATGAAAATAAACCTAAGCTTCTGACTTATATAGAACTCAAAATAGAATAAAACCTAAACCTAAAAACATATGATAAGTCTTGAGGACAAAAACGTCTTTTTGGCAAACTTCATTACTCCTAGAGCATTCAGATCGATCGATCCAGATTTATGGAGATTCGGCAGTTTTCAGGATCGATCTATCCATGTGTGGATCGATCGATCTCTTCAATCACGTGCTGCACATGCTTCTTCTGTGAGACAGCTTGATAAGTCTTCCGTAAAATTGTCATAACTTCTGATTGCCTCAATGGATTGATCCCAAATCACTTTCATATGAAAGATAACTCATGTGGACAATTTGAGTTTAAATCTCAGTCCATTCCATTCATATAAATATCTCCAAATGTCGATCAACTTTTGGCTCTTCTTCTGAACTCTGCTTCTACATTCATCAAATTGTATCCACTTTGTGCATAAAACCACCTTTTTGCTCCAAAACGTTTAAAATACATGGAATCATGAAAATATACCAAAAACACATAGAAAAAACTCGAAGATGACAAATAGCAAGTATAAATACTCACTAAACGTCATCAAAATCGAGTGATATCAATATACAAGTTGCTCAGACCTCTGAAGCTGTGTAAAGACAAGCTGGTATCTTTCTTGGGAATGTTGAGGATAATCCAAAGGGTATTTGCAAGACTTTAGTGGGTAATTTGGAAGAAAGAACTAATGGTTTGAAACAAGATACAATTTTTGAGAAGTTGGAAAAAGATTCAGAAGAAAATGCCCAATCGAGCACCCCTTTCACGATCGGACAAATCGGTTTCGGAGGAAGAAATTGATCGAGCACCAAAGAGAAAGATCCAGGGACTTTTGATCGATCGGGCACATCACTTTCCCGATCAATCCCCGAAATCGGACCGAAAATAGAGATATTTGCCTGATCAGGCACTACTTGCCCGATCGAGCAAACGCACCTGGATTCAAAAACTCTTCTAAATTCTTATAAACCCAGAGTTCCATATCCAGGGCCACCTACGAAGCCCAGATCAGAGTTTGAAGATAGTGAGATGATAGGGAAGCAACCAAATCCACTTAGGAAGCTTCATAAGCTCCAAGACCCAGGGGAGTTATTAGTTCGTTGTTCGATTAATGGGATATAATTCAAAGATTCTCTCTGTGATACTGGAGCTAATGTGAGCGTTATGTCAATGACTGTTGCAGAACGATTGGGACTATCAGGTATCAAACCATCTCACATGACTTTCAAGCTTGCTAATGATTATATTGTCTCTTCCAGTAACTTTATCTCGGATTTATTAGTACAAGTTAGAAATTTTCTGTCCCTATTGATTTCCACATCTTGGAGATGAATGAGCATCCACATGAACATTTGATTCTTGGGAGACCCTTTCTTGCAACGGTAGGAGCTGTTGTTGATCTACCCAATCAACGTATATCTATGAAACACATCAAGAAATGAGTTTTCTATCCAGCAATTCCTTCAAAAGGGACATTCATGCTAATTGTGGTAAAAGAGGAAGAGATAAAGCATGGAGTTCATATTGAACAAGATTTTAAGTGTGTAGTTGCTGAAGACTTACGCAAAGAACCTCAAATCTCAACAAGGAATGGCAATCCCAATGTTAAGGAGAAGGTAAAAGTAGAACCAAAACAGATAAAAAAGGAGTCTTAAGTAGATTTGATCCCTCAAGCAATAGTTGGGGATACAATTGAGTATAAGGTGAAAAGCAAGGGGTTCTCAAAACCTTTCTCAAAGTTTAGAGTTTTACTCACCCCAAAGTTCAAAGAGAAATGGATTGATGTCACAAAAGGTGTGATGGGTAAGATTATGAAACTGAAGATGTCTGGACTTGGAGCTTGTTATGGAACATTGCTAGATGTTGATTCCATTCCAACTTAGAGGTAAGTACCGTCAAGCTAAGTGACGTCAAACAAAGCGCTGAGTGGGAGGAAACCCACTATTTGGAGTCTAGATTAGTTGTTTTTCAATTTTGAGTCAGTTTTAGTCCTAACTTACTTATTTTTAGTTTTTGAGTTCAAAAGTGATTCAAGTTATTACTGGTGAAGGATCTTCAAGACATTCCGGGTTTTCTTTTCTCTTATCTGTTTTCATTACTCATCATCTCACTTGAATTGTTGGTTCTTTTAGTGGTTTCTTTCTTGATTCTTGCTAATTCTGATTAGTATTTCTTAGATCATTGCTCACCATTCACCACCTTTCTTGTGTTTTGACTTGAGTTGATTTTAGATTCATGATTGATTGGTTTTTCTCATTAAGTAATTCTTGATTCCTGCTAATTATAATTAGTATTGCTTGATCATCGCTATTTACTTACCAATTCATTGTGTAATACTGGAATGATTGATGTTAATTGTTCTGGATAATGCCTCTTATATATGATTCTTGCTGATTTTTTATTAGTATTGCTCGATCATAATGTCTTAAATGGTTTCTCCTAAAACTGATTTCTTGTTAGTTTTTAAGCTATCATTGCTAAATCATTGTTCAACCATTACTTACACTTCTCTTGAGTGTTTGTTCTTTTACAGGCATGGCAACTGAGGCATAAGAGTTCAGACAAGATTTGAGTTATTTATTATCTACTTTCATTCATTACAGACTTTTCTATTGATTCTGGTTACTTCTATACCTTCTCTTGGATTAATTTTCACACCGGGACAGTGTGAAGTAAGTATAGGGGAGGGTGTAATGATACTAGCTACGTTTTGATGTTTTTTCTTTTTAGTGAAAATTTTTCGAATTTTTCGTTTTTAATTTAGTTGAGTCTATCAAGTCGAAGGAACCATGATCAAAATTAATGATGATAAAAACCAAGTGTGGGTATGGTTTTCGATTTCTTTAGATTACTGACTTAGATGAATTTCTAAGATTAAGATTGGAAACCCATTGCTGATTGCTTGAAAGTTTTGGTCTTTTGAGTTATTGATGAATTGATGCTAGCTCTGCCATGATAGAACTTAATTTAAATCTGAATTATTCTTGCTTATGGTGTTGATATACTCTGAGAATTAGGTACTTTGCTCTTCAGTGTTCTGTAACACTGACAAGTTCTTTCAGTACGGTCCAGGTCCTTTCTCTCTCTCCCTTCAGAAAACAAAAGAAAATGGTTCAGAAAAATGGTTGAAAGCGTGACCTAGAAGTCTGTAGTCAACCCCAGCGAATTTTCGTCTGCTTAAAAAAAAAAGAATGAAAATAAAAGAAAGAAAAAAGTAGAAATGCGAAGAAAAGAAAAAAATAAAAGAAAAAAGAAGTGAGAGAGGGAGAAAAAAGATCAGGACCGGAAGTCGATTGATGCTCTGTTTGGTATGAACATTTCAATAGAAGATGTACTTGAGTAATATGATTGATATACCATAAGTGAGAATGCATGTATCTGAACTTAAATGAATTTAAAGAGCTGGTTGATATGATTTGGTACTTGATTGATTTGAGATTTAGAGTAGGAAGCATATTATTAGTTTAGTGGTGGTAAACAATTAAATCAAAATAGTTGTTTGAGATTGGTGTCTTTTGGATTTGAAACTACGCTCATGGTTTTTGAGATTTTGTGAGTTTCTGTGTGGTCCATTTCAAACCTCTTCTCCAGACTGAATCTTGCTTTACTTGAGGACATGCAAAGATCTAAGTCTGGGGGAGTTGATATTACTCGGTTTAATGCATAATAATGGGCATTCATGTATGCTATTCTGCATGATTCCGAGTGTTTTTCTTGCATATTTGGTAGAATTTCAGGTTTCTAGGTGTTCGGGCCGTGTCGGAGCAAAATGATGCATTTTAGAAGATTTCAGAAGTTGCAGACAAATTGATCGATCGTGCAAGGCTTTGATCAATCGAACAAGCATTTTACGAGATGCAGGATCGGGGGGCAAATGTGCCCGATCGGGCAAAAAAATCTAGAAAAGTCTGGAGACGAAGATTGATCGAGCTAGAAGAAGGATCGGGCAGTTTAACGAGATGCTCGATCGGGCAACCATATGCCCGATCGAGCACTTCCCCCGAGAAGAACAAGAAGTTTTCCAAATTTTGCAAATCAAGTCCTCAACTTATCCAATTTCTTTATTTCAATCTATTTTACTTTTCAAACTATAAATACATTATGTTTTAGGTTTTTTAGAACTAAGCTTTATTTTATTTCTGAGAGAATTACTAAGGGAGAGGAGATTCAAACCTTGTATTTGGAGAAGATTTCTAAACCCTTTTTAATAATCTATTCTATTTCTATTATGTGTTCTTCAATGATATTGATTTGTCTTGGCTTGTCAATGTCTGAGTAGTTCACTAGTTAGGTTTTAGGGTTTCTCAGGGAAATCAGGTTTTGATTGTTAGATTTATCATAAGGGGATAACAATTGTTAGGCTCTTAGTCTAGACTTGTTAGTAATGCATGAATTAGATTGGCCATCTAGTTTATTGAAATTATACTAATAAACGCAAAGATATTTGGTTCAGAAGTTGGACCTAGTCTAGATGAATAATTGTTCTTGCTTGCGAGAGTATTGTCTTGAATGCTTGTGAACAATAGAATCTGAACTGTATTGCATGATCAATTATTTCAAAAAGACGGCGATAGTTTGAGCATAGGTTTTAATACTCCGAGAGGAGATTATCCATCTTTTTCTTTCATGTTGAGAACTATTTTCAAAGAAAATCCTCGATTGATAATTTGACTTTTATCCTGACTACATGTGGTTTCCCTAAATCTTAGCGCTTTTATTTTATAGTTTAAAATCGTTTCTATTTACCGTTTTGATTTCAATAACAACCAAACTTAATTATTTCTGTTTTAGCTTGATTCGAGACTTAACTAGAACGTGTACTTTCTGGTCTCTGTCGGATTCGACCCTATACTTTGCTACACTGATTTGTTCTCTGTAGTATTAGTTTTAGGAATTAAATTCTAGACCTATCAGTGATCAACATTCATCTCCTGCTGCAAATCTGTCTAAACAATCTTGACCAGCGAGTTTGTACGGCTAAGTGTGGTTTCTGTTCTCTCAAACTTTTACTCTTGAACAACCTTCTTTCTGGTAAGTCTTTAAGGATTCAATCTCCTTCATTTATTTTTTTATGTAATTTGTTTACTACCTTGTGTAGTTTTCTTACTGCTTTGTGTAGTTATGATTAGAGCTGTCAATTGGACATATTGTCCGTGGGCCAGGCCCAGTCCGCGTTGAGGCGGACTGTCCATGGACATGTCTGCAATATAAGCGGACCAATTGGACAGTGCCCTAAATTTTCCGTTGTCCGTAGCGGGCTTGTCCAAGCAGACATGGGCTGTCCATTTTTTTTAACACAACTTTATTAATTAGGAATTGTTTGTAACAAGATTATCTGCCAAAATAGCAGACATTACATCAATGGGAATTTTATTATGACTTATAAACTCAGTACATTCTAGTAATTGTGATCTTTCTAGAAGATGTGTCGGTGCATTAGATGCTCGAGTCACCCAATTGAGTTGTACATTATTAAATTTCATGCGCCAATACAAGAACTCCAATCTCCAATTCCGCAATAGTATGTGATCCGTCTTCTTGGTTAGGAAATTAAACAAACTTTGTGAATCACCTTCAAATATCATGTTACGAAATCCCAAACTCCATGCATTCTGCATTGCCATTATTAAGGCTTGTGCTTCAGCCTCTAATGCTGATGAAACATATTGTCGTGTGCTTTGAAAACATTTGTATAAAGAATTATTATAACTTTGAAAAATCCATCCCGCGGTGGCTTTAGTGTGATCATTGAGATATGTCGTATCATAATTACACTTTAGCCATAGAGAAGGTGGTTTCTGCCAATTTGAGATTCGCCTTATACTTCGTGGTTTCGTAGTGATTGGATTTACTAGTGTCCAATTTTCTGCATCTGAAGTAGCTTTTTGAAGAATCACGTACCAGGGAACAAATTTGTTTACAAAAATAGAGGAGTTCGTAGCCTTCCATGTATGCCATAGTAATCACAGAGGTAAAGAACTTGAGTTGTGTGATCCATTAGGAGCATGACTGATAATAATAAGACTATGTAGCTTACTCATAAAATCAATATCAGGAGAATAAAGATCAATATTCGGTATGTGTATGGATCGCCATAAATATCTATGATTCTCGGACAAAGAAAGAACAGGTGATTTAAGCTTTCTGGACTGTTGCAGGCACCACTTTCATCAGTGAGAGAAAGGTGTCTTCTTTTTAGTTCCAGTTTTTTTGCAAGAATGTTTCTTGTTAGACGCCACTGGAAATATATTATCTTGGGCATTATGTTCACTTGCCATATCTGATATTGAAGATTAGCATATGGGTGTATAGGTTCTTGTGTGGTTTCTGTATCAGTGACTTGAGTAGCAAGCCAATATCCTGTTTTGACTGTATAAGATCCAGAAGGGGAATACGGCCAAATGAATTGATCTGCCACATCTACCGGAGGTAGTTTCAATCTGTGAATAAGTGTTGCATCTAATGGATCTATAAGCGTTGTTATTTTCTCTACATTCCATCGTTTTGCACAGGTGATTAGTTCATGTACATATGCATCTTGTATCTCTGTTCCTTGTACCTGTTTTGGAGCTCTAGGAGGAGTAGTTGGCAGCCAATTGTTCTTCCATAGATTAATTGGAGAGAATCCCATGTGAATCATTGTTTGATGCAAGAATTGCCATTCGACTCTGTCATACGCCTTTGATATGTCAGTCTTAATGGCCATATAGGCTTTAGAAAGACGTTTACGAATCTTTAAAGAGTGTAAGATCTCATGAGCCATTAACACATGATCTCTGATTTGTCTTGTAGGTATAAATGCAGCCTGTTCTTGAGAGATGATATTGGAAAGGTGTGGTTTCAAACGGTTAACCAAAATCTTTGTGATGAGTTTGTAGCTCACATTACATAGTGCTATAGGTCTGTAGTCAACCATAGTCATTGGATTATCAACCTTTGGTATTAAGCAGATATTTGTATGGTTTAGTTAGGGGTCCAAAACAGAATTTTGAAAGAAATTTATAATTGACGTTGAGACATCTTCTTTGATATGTGGCCAAAATCTTTGATAGAAATTTGCAAGAAATCCATCAGGGCCTGGTGCCTTGGTAGGTCCAATAGAGAATATGGCAGTATCAATTTCCTCCTGTGTAATTGGTTTTGTTATGTCTGAGTTCATGAATGGTGTGATATTGCTCTTGAATCCATCAAAAACTTGATCATAGTTATGATTATGATGTGTTGTGGATGTAAATAAGCTAGTGAAATAAGATTGAGCAACCTCTGTGATAACAACCATATTGGTATGTCGTGTACCAGTCTCATCTTTCAGTGCATATATTTGGTTCCTAGTTCTTCTTTGCTTAGTTGTTTGAAAAAAGAATTTAGTGTGCCTATCACCCTTTTTTAACCAACAATTTCGACTCTTAATTCTCCAGAACTCCTCTTCTATTTGATAAGCTGCCAGTAATTTAGTTCTGAAATCTTGAATTATTTGTGTTGGTTTACCTTGTGAGATTGTTATGTTCAAGTTGTGCTTAAACCATTTGATATGAGTCTGAGAATTATGTCTATGCAGTTTGTGCCATTTGATAATTGAGTCTCGACATGAAACAAGTCTGTGGTTAAGTGTTGGCTCTAAACTTTGATTAGAAGACCATCCCTTAATAATACTTTCTTTAAAGTCTGCATAGTCAAAATACCTATCATCATACTTAAAGAAGTTTTTGTGTTGCAGTGGTTCTGAGATGATATTTGCCAGTACAGGGCGATGGTCAGAGATGCTAATATCCATATATTGTGAAAATGAAGCAGGGAATTGTGATAACCAAGCTGTGTTCACTAATGTTCTGTCTAAGCAACATTGTATGTCCATGGTCCCTCTCTTTCCAGCCCAAGAGAACTTGTTGCCAGTGGAATATAAGTCTGTAAAACCACAATGTTGATACATTCTTCTAAAGGGAAGGAATGTTCTTTCTGCTCTTGTTCTGCCACCTAGTTTTTCATCATTTCTTAATAATTCATTAAAGTCACCTATGCTTAGCCATGATTCTGCTCTTGTGTTCGCAATAGTCTCTAATTTTTCCCAAACATGTTGTCTTTGATTGGCATTTGGAACACCATAAATACAAGTCAAATAGAAAGAAATTCCATTAACTTGAACCAATACATCAATTACATTAGAACTAGTACTTAAAACTGAAACTGATAGATGTCTTTTCCACATGATAACTAACCCACCACTTAACCCAACAGGAGAAGAAATATAAGAAGAATCAAAGCCTAAATCTGAAACTGTTTTGAGAACAAAGTCATCTTGTTGTTTTGTCTCCATTAAGAAAATGAAATTTGGTTGATATTTCCTTGAAATATCTTGTAGATGTCGAACTGCAAGGGCATTTCCTAACCCTCTGCAGTTCCAAGCTAGTGTTTTTATTTTTCCTGTGGTGGCACCGGGCCCACCGCGCCTCTGTTTTCATTGTCTGCAACCTGTGTTGCAACATATTCTGTTTCCATGGTTAAGTCTTCTTTAGTTAGATTGCTTGGCCCTGCCTCATCTTCAAACTTCCTCTTTCTTGTCACATTAGTTTCCAATAACATTATAGTATCAGTATGTGAGTGAGATTGTGTACCATCATCTTCAATCTGGACAGGAGAATCATGATCTTGTTGAGCTTGTTCTTCTTCATCTGTTAAGTCTTCAACAATTATACCATGGTTGTCTGGTTATTTGCAAAGCCATTTACCTCTGGACAATCTTCAGGGTAATCATCATCATCAGGGTGATCCTCCAATCCCCCATTTGGAATTAAGTAATCCCATGTGTCATGTGTTAGTATACCACACACAGCACAAAACCCCCTTAATCTCTCATAACGAAATGTCAAGGTTGTGTTCACTCCAGGGAAGAATTGGTAATTGCGTTGGAATCGAAAAGGTCTGTCCACATGCCAATTTATCTTGACTCTAACATACTCCATTCTAATTTCAAAGTTTTGGTTGTACTCCATCTCCATAATTGGTCCCATTGCCTCTGCAATGTGTTCAACCACACCTCTGTTCAGGTATTGAATTGGAATACCACGTACCTGTATCCAGAAGGGGATGTGGTTTAATTCTTGAGCATTTACGCCTGGTATCCATCTTCGAAGAAAAAGCATACGGTCTGAGAATCCCCATGGACCACGACGAAGTATCATTTCCATGGCTTCTTCAGATGAAAATATAAACTGAAACCTGTGACCCTCAATGATGCGTCCTCTGATAATTCCAACTTGACCCCAGCTACGAGGTAAATTTACAATGATAGATCGAAGATTTTGCTTTCGAGGCATGACAGGTCTTTCGATGATACTATGTTGATTTTCTTACGCCGCTTGACTCACGCCATCCATAGGAAGGAGAATAGGTGGATCATTGATGCCCAGATCCATGTTCTGGATAGCACGCTGAACATTATCCGCCATTGATAGTGATTTTGAAAATAAGAATTTTTTTGCGAAAGGGGTAAGTATCAAAGTAGTTGTTACGAAACAATTTATACTTGTTTGAGTGAAATCGTGGGTCATTAGCAACTTCCCACACTGTTAAATCCGATATTTTCGCATCAATTTGTATCAATAACCGTCGAAGACACTTCGTGGCTCCGGTGAAAAACATCAAAAAATGTGACCGGACGGTCAGGAGTTTCCGGCATTGTAACTGTTTTATAATCGCTTTTTTAATCGCCATAGTACACGTCAGCATATTCACAGCGTACATCTTTCTTTGTTCCTTTACATGGGCTGTCCATTTAGACATTAATTTTAGGTCTTAATCTAAGAACTATAAAATAAAATAAAAAATAAAAACTATAAGAGCATCTCTATTGGGAGTTTCTCATATAGGAGTTCTCAAGATACATATATGTGTAAGTATATAAAAATATTACTATTTAATTATGGGTGTCTCAAAAAGATGAGAAATCCACTCAAAAGTATATTTGAGATACTTTTGAGTGGGTTTCTCATATTTTGAGATACTTATATATACTTACACACACACATATATATATAATGAGAACACCAATATGAGAAACTCACAATATATAGTGAGAACACCAATATGAGAAACTCCCAATGGAGATGCTCTACAAAACTTTTAAAATTATAAAAAGTTATAAAATTTATTTTATATTTTAAATTTTATATAATTTAATATATTTTAGGAAAATTTAATATGTAAAAAAAATTCTTATTTTTTTGCATCTTATATAACTTTTTAATCAAAATATTATAAAAAGTGATTTTTATAAGTTTTAAAATTTTTTAGAATTTTTATATGAAAAAGTTGAATCTGAATTAATTTAATAATAAAAGCCACAAAACATGAAAATTTAAAAACCACAAATATGTTAAGCGGGCGTTATTGGGCACAGACAAAATTTGGTCTGCGTCCATGCGGGCTTGCCCATGAAGCGTCCGCAAAAAAAGATGTTCGCGAGGACAGGCCCAGATGGACGCCGACAAGCCCAGTTGACACCCCTAGTTCTGATAATGCCTTATGCAAATTGATTGTGTCAAGTCTCAAGAATTTTCTTATTGAACTTGTATGCTTATCTAAGATCTTTAGGAGAACTATGTCTTATGCTTACTCTTCCATTGTGTTTTATTTGACTTTGGTTTCTCTCTTGGGAGATAATCATTTGTTAGCTAGTTTTAACTTAGGTAATTATGTTGGAAACTCAATAATGAAGTAACTAAAAGGCTTGTGCGTATAGGACCGAATAACTCTAATCTGGTGATGATGACTTTCTCATTGGGTATCATCTTTGGTATTCCAATCTTACTTTGTACTGAGGTTTATACTAGGTTTAGTCTAGTTCTTTCTAACGCTAAGGGCTTAGTCTCGTATGCTAGCTTTGATTTCTATTTTGTTGTTGATGCAGGATGGATTGCAACGCTGGAGTGCGATTTGGATTTGTGGAAACTATTGTTGCCGTTGTGGTTTGTTGAAAGCAATTGTTCTCCTCCTCGATCAACCACCATTCAGTTCGTGCGTTTGGTATTCGTCATAGAAGCATGGATTTAGTCTCGTATCTGCTCTTGGTAGTAGAGACTACTCTCTTAGACATAAGTGTATCTCTTTACACTATAGTCTTTTCTCCTTATTTGGGAGTTCATGCCAACGAGTTTTTGAATGCGTTTCCAAGATGGTTAGCTTCGTTTGTCTTTTGGCTCTATGTTTTATGTTTTTGTTCCCGCTTCCGATGTTGAATTAGCGGAGGTTTTATTTAAGGTTGTATTGTTGTTTGTTTTCATTTACTCTTCCAATGGAGTGTAAATTCTTTAGTACTGGAGTAATGAAATCTTGTTTGACAAAAAAAGAAAATATAATATATCTTCCAAAATGAGCCGGTGTTAGGGGCAAGCAAGTAGTTTATGACCACAATTATTTTAATATAAAATCATTCACTTTTTTCAAAAATTTTGTTGGTTTTGTTGGGAAATTTTATTTAAGTAATTAAGTGACATTTAGTTTGATTACATTCGTGCTTTGGCATTACATATAACTAATTTCAATAACTAAGATTTTAGCACTAAGTCATAAATAGTGCTGTTTTTTGTGAGATTGAACGAGAACAGACAAAACAAAAGCATAGATCTGATGGGTTAGCAAGCTCGGGTGGTTTAAAACCTTGCAGTTGAGGTTCAAATTAAAATCAAATCTAACTTGAGTCGAGAAAAAGAACTACATACAACAACAATTATAAAGAAAAGACGAAGAGAAAAAGAACAATGGAAAATTTACCAAATAGTGAGAGGAATACTATTGGTAGCGATTAAAGTATTTTCCTATAAAATCAACTTATGTTTTTAAATAATTACAAAATTTTCTGAATTGAGGTTTATTTGTAATCTAGACCCACAAATGTACTTTACATTCATAATGAAAATATTATACATTTTAAAAAATTGACATATGATTTCTAAACCTATTGATAAATATAACATGATAAACTATTTTTGTCTCAACAATGCTCTTTTACTTATCAACACACTAATATAAATGTCAAAACTTCAAAAGAAAACGCAAGATAACCTTTTTAAATATTTGATTTTTTTTTTTTAAATTAAGAAAAGTTGGAAACCGAGATCATTAATCTCTTTCAGGGTGAATAATACCAGCGAGACACTATCTTCGATTGGCTAAAGAGAATGACTTTTTCAAATATGGTAACCATTAGATCACAACCAATTAATGAACTTTTTCAATATTTGTTGTATACATTTATGTTAATTTATTTTGGCGTCGGCATATTAAGAAAAAGCCCAAAGGGATAAAGTTTAATACAACAACACAAAATCAATCTAACTAAGCTAATAAACCATGACTTTAAACAAATATGACTAAAATGCCCAGAATCAGATTCGGCAAAACAAGCTAAAAACGTGAGGAAATGCATAACTAACAATATGAATCAATAGCTTAAAAGAAAGAACTTTCATCTCTAAAAGTTTGGTCTAACCAACTCGGATGTCCTGCTTCGACAAACGATTGGAAGTGATTAGAATCTGTAACACTTTTAGCCAAGAGAGTAGTATTCCACTTGGATCCTAATTGAAAGCATTTCCAATTAACCAAAAGATTTAATCTCAGATGACATTCAACAATTTTATATCTTCGTAGGCTTAGTTACAACAATAATCAACTCCTTAGCTTCCAAAGCAAAGCCAATCTTAGCATATTCTAGAGAAATCATTGCATCAATGGCCAAAGGAATGATGAGATAATGATATGGTCTTTATTTTCCATGAATGAAATGCTCTACGGCTGTGCAATACAACATTACCAGAAGCATCTCTGAGTACCCAACCAGCTCCAGCTAGATGCGATCTTTCATTCTAGTTCGAAGCAACAAAACAAAGGAACCAACTTTGGTCCAAGTTGAAGCATTCTCTTGATTTGATGCGAAAAATAGCTATTCTCTAAACATTGTATTAACTTAAAAAGTCATATGTATTTTCTTCCATATTTTGAAATATGCTTTAATTTTCTCAGCTATTTGCATTATATCAAATGTTTTCCTTCAAATAACACATAGTTTCTCTTTTCCACAAGAACCACATCACCCAAGGAAATATTGCTTTATGATGTTCATGCAAGTCCCTAATATTTCTCAACTGCATAACATGATATAAGTTGGGAAAAAAGATATTGAGCAAACCGATCAGAAAAAAGAATATTCATAATTACCCAAATTTTCTTGCAACATGACACGTGAACAAAGTGTGATTCCACATTTCTTTCTATGTTCCACATAATTGACATATGTTATCAACCACCATACTCCCTCTCTCTAATAAATCTGCTACTGGAATAGCTTTACATCAAGCCTTCCAAATGAAGAGCTTGATTTTGGCATGAGTTTTAAGCTTCCAAATCAATTTTTCGAGGCCGTTAAGAGAGGGATGAGAAGAAGCAATATTAAGTACTGGAGAATCTTTATATGTAGAGGCCAACCAGTAGCCAGGCTTAACTGAGTAGTCTCCACTAATATTTCCCTTCCAAATTCAATAATCATCTGAGAAGATTATTGGTTTTAGGCGAGTAATATCTGTAACATTTTGATAAAATAATATCTCTTGAAGTTTACGATTGTCCCAGTCTCTTCTCTTCCAATCAATTAAATCAAATACTTTGAGATCAATATTGAAGGTTGGAAACTTCACTAAAGGCCTTATCATCTGATTTCCTGCAATCCATTCATCAATCCACACTCTTGTTTGTCTTCCATTACCAATTCTCCTTTGCAATCCCATTTTTAGTAAATCTCTCCCAAACAACAAACTTTTCCATCCATGAGATGGTTTAGAGCCAACTTGAGCATTTAAAATAGATTCATGCTTATAATATCTGCTTTTAATGACTTTAGCTAATAGGCAGTTGAGGTATTTAATGATTCTTGATACTTGCTTAGCTAGTAAAGCTTGGTTAAACCTAAAGAAATCTCTAAAGCCACTCCCCCCCCCCCCAACCCCNAGCACTTTCCGACTAAGCCAATGTATCTTTCTCTTACCTTGAGTTCCTGACCACAAAAACTCTGCAATTGCATATGCTAACTGATTGTTTTGTAACCTTGAAGCATGACATCACATAGACAGGTATGCCATTGCAACATCTTTAATCAAGGTTTCTTTATCTCCTGGTGATAATTATCTAGCTCCCCAAATAGATAGTCTAGCCTCCAATCTCTCTTTGATGAATTGAAACAGTTTCACTTTCAAGCCTTCCAAATTCTCAGACAAACCTAGATAAACACCATCTCCACCTTCCTTAGTGATTCTCGTTATCAACTTTAAAATTCTTTCTTCTCCTCAGAAATTCTAGATCCAAAATTCATTGAAGACTTATCCAGATTTAACTTTTGACATGATCCTTCATTGTAGATGCCAATAATCTTGAGAAGATTAGTGTAAAAACGTGTTGAAGCTTTGCTAATGAAGAGGTTGTCATCACCAAAGAAGATATAAGTGATTGCAGGTCTAGTCAATGAGAATATCATCTCTTTAATATGATTTCTTCTTTCATCTTTTTTGAGTAAGAAAATAAGACTTTATGTGCATAAAAACATAAGAAAGGGGACAAAAGGTCCCCTTGTCTTAAGCCTCTTTGAGGTTCAACAAACCAAATGGCTAGTTGTTGATTAAAACAACAAAGGATGATGTTGAGATTCAAATCCAGACCCATTCTATCCATTGGTGATGAAAAACCATCAATTCCAACATCATCTTGATGTAGTTCTACTCAAGTTTATCATATGATTTGGATAGATCAGTTTTGATGGCTAGGTAATCTTCTGAAAATTCATCACTTGAATTAAGTGCATGAATACACTCATGAGCCACTAGAATATTATCATGATAGATCTTTGTGGAAAAAATGCAGATTGGATTGTTGAACCAGTTCATGGATGTTGGGTTAAGCCTAGCTACCATAATCTTAGAAATTGTCTTATAAAGAACTGAACATAAGCTAATTGGCCATAAGTCACACATCTAGTCTGAGGCTGGTTTCTTGGGATTAAACTGATTAATGAATAATTCCAGTCTTTAGGTAGTCTCACACTAATAAAGAACTCTTTTACCTCTTTGACAACTACCTTACCCACAATTCCCCAATAAGCCTGAAAAAATCATTTTGTCATTCCATCAGCTCCAAGAGATGCATTAGCTTTTAAAGAAAACACAACTTCTGTAACCTCTCTGGTTAAGATATGAGCAATGAATTTCTTGTTCATTTTAGTAGTCACTTTCTTCTTAAATCCATGATATTATTCTTTGTGCAAATCTGGATTACAAGACTTGAATACTTCTGAGAAATAGGTTACGCTTATCTCTCCTTTGGATGCTTCAGAGGTGTGTTCAGATCCATCAACCTTCGTAAGAGATTCTAAACATGATTAAGGAGGAAGGAGGCTTAATTATCTCACAATTTCAGCCACTATATTTTTATAAAACAAGAACATGTTATTAAAGAGTTTAAATTCCATTAAAAAAGCAAAATAATACAAACAACAAACTAAATTTAGTTAAAACAAACTGCTGATTAAACGGTCAAACCGAGAACATAAGAGAAAAATATAAAGAAAAAAAACAAGATAAACAAAACATCTTGGATGATCATTTGAAACTTATCGGCATGCAATCCCAAATAAAGGGAGAAGAATACTATAGTGTATGAAAATGCACTTATGTCCAAGAGAAAATGCTCTACTACTAACAGGAGGCAAAAGACCAAATTCATAGCTTCTATAACAAGCACCAAACACATGAACTAATTGATATTTAGTCGACGAGATAAGCAAATTCTTTCAACAGACCAGACCTTCATGGCTTACAAAAATTCTCGGGAAGTCCATTGAACCTTATAAGAAGAAGGGGCCTAACTCGCAATTCATCTTTGCACTCCACATTGCATCGACAACACAATAGATTCCAAATCTAGCATATGGGACTAAGCCTTTAGCATAGAAAGAACTAGATCAAAACTAGTAAAGACCTCAATACAAGGTAAATTCAGGATACCAACCATCACCAAATTTGATCACAGAAAAGCACAACACATAGAAAAAGCATCATTACACGAGTTGAACCATTGCTACATGCCTATGTATATCTTGATGAAAGAAGAACATTGACCAATACACAAACTTGGACATAACGTACAAATGCTATGGCTCAAAGACTTACATATCCATCGCCTAGACCTATCCACTCTCTTTTAACTTTCTTAGCCTTATAAAGACAAGAATAACAATTGTATTAACATAAAAGCTCCAAAGAGGAGAGCCAAATCTGGTCACAATTGGAAGAGAAGGTGGAGAGATCGGCGCTGATGGAGCGTTTCTTGTCTTGATAACTTGGTATGGGAGAAACGAGGACCGGCTGCTTAAGGAGTTTGTTTTTTTGCCACTAGATCGATTTCCAAAAATATTATCGTTGGCTCTTCGATGTCAGGCAACTCGCTCCATGTTCTATTTTTTTTACTAAATCAGAATTTCACACAAAAATTTATTCTTATCATACATCAACAACTCAAATTAAATTCATCTCCCTTATCTAATTTTGTGTCAGCATTTTCTTCAATTTTATGAACGTAAGCAAGTAGAAACTCCTCTTCACTATCTGTTTATGATTAAAATAGTTCGTCATTGTCTAGCTAACTAGTGACATCTCTTTCTTTTTCATTTTTTTTGCATGTCACTTCACATGTCCAAATCTCTTGCATTCATAACATCTGATCAATTTCTTCTTCATTGTATTGGGGTAATCGGTTTTGAGTTAGCCAAAGCTCTGACATCCTGATTTCTTCAATGTCTTCTCATTTTCAGTTATGAAATCTATTTTTCCTCCACCAGTCCATTCCCGTCTATGTCTTCCATCAAAATTCATGAAGCATTTATGAATGATGAGTCCTACAACATCTTCAATAGACTTTGAGGTGCTGGTTTTTTCTTAACAATTAATGCAATCCTTTTTTATGTTTACTTTCTTATACACTATAAGTTTATGAGATTACATATAATAGTCACAAAATAGCCGCAAATCTTTGATCGCACCGTGTAGTTGCAAAAGTGTTGTAAATGTGTAACTATTTTGAGATTATTTTAATTAACAATTATTTATGTTAGTCCCAAACTAGCTTTAAATAAGGAATTTACAACTACTTTGTAACTATTTATGTAGTCACAAAACTCATATTTGTATAACTTGGTTGGGCTTCATTTTATGTAAGTTCTTTGCCACTTACATGGATTATTTGAGGGCTCTGGTAAATTGTGAAGAAACTTCTTCACAATTTGTTTATGTAGTGTTTTTGAGTATTTTAGCAATATATTGACAATTGATGAGAGTTTTCTACTAAATTCTTTCACTGTTTCATCGATTTCCTTTACCATTCCCAACTTCTCAAAATTTTAGGTCAAAATTTAATTTAAGTTTTAAGACATCACTAGTACCTTCATAAGTGGCTAAAGAGTATCTTAAGCTTTCTTGATCGTGGGACAACCTTGCACACATTTAAATTATTTAAATTGATATTTTGTTCATGAACGCAATATGATTGTCAAATCCCTTGAATTAAATCTTGATAAGTTTTTATCTTTTGTCGTCCAATCATTCTTTGATTTTTCAGTAACATCATCATTGTTTTTCATCATGGGATCTTTGTAACGCCCCAATCATTGGACCGTAACTACCAAACCCAATAAGCCTTAGTATGATATTGTCCGCTTTGGGCCACAAAGGTCCGCACAGTTTTCCTATTGAGTATCACCCCAAAAAACCTCATACTATTTTGGGATATTGGACTCCTTATATACTAGCTAACTCTTTGCTAGTTTTCCAATGTGTGATATTTGTGTTTGACCACACATGGTCTCACAATCTTTTAATCCTCTTGCAACAAATTTTCATGCATTTTCATCAATTCTTTAATTATTTCACGAATCTAATCTTCCACCATCCAAAATTGACCGAGACAAAGATTAGCGTGCATGATGTTGTAAAATGCTTATTCTCTATACCTTCTCAAGATCTCACATGTTAGTAAAAATAACACCCATTTTGTGAGGTGTCCACACTTAGATCAATTTAAAATGTGGAGAACACAATAAACCACAACTTCTAAAACACTTTTCTTTATTTCAAATTAAAATCTTTTACAATGTATTACAACATATAGTTGCTTGAGACTCCAACAGATCTCTACCTTTTTTTCTAACCTTTCACACACAATGAGTCACTCAAACAAAAGAATACTTACCTCAAAAACTCTTCAAGATTATAATCAAAAGCGGCTAAGAAATCTTTAACCTACGACTTAAACTTTTTTCGTACTAATCCTACTCCCAAGACCCGGAAACATGAATCTTTTGCATTTCCTTAAATATGAATTACTACTTTTCTAAGTTTTTTTTTTTTCAAACTTGCAACACACATTTATTGAATCAACTTAACAACGTAGAAAGTACTAACTCCATCTAAGAAGAGCCCTCTAAAAATTAGGTCTAGCCATTCCCAACCATATTTTTCGAGGCTCTTATCATAAAAATGGTCTTCGACACCGGCGGTGGTGAATCCCGCCCCTCTTCTCGTCCTCACTATGCTCTCTCTTCTCACATTATTTTGTCTCTTCAGCTTCCTTTGCGTCTCATTGGCGTTTTTAGTTATTTCGGTCAATCTCTTATGATCGTTGTAACCGTTGGCTCCGACTCCGCCTTTCCACCTTCGATATAGATTATTTAGCTTCGATCCCTTCAGTTATGGTGTCTTGAAGGCAGCTCCACGCCGCAGCTGCTTTTTGCAAGGGTATCTTGAAGTCTAATCGGCTACCATGCTTCTTTTATGAAGTTGTGCTAGGATCTTATCTTGTATATCATGCTCGATGTGCATTCCCATTGTGATCAACCTCCATTCACCATGGTTGGGTTCTTTTTCGGGACTTCAACTCATGTGACACTCTTTGCTTCCTGTAAGGATCTCGCACTATCGTCTTACCACCATTGGGAGAGTTTCGTTCAGTATGGCGTTGCTTCTCCTAACATGACGGGTCTGGTTAGCGCATGCTCAAGAAGGCATTGTCAGATTTTCTCTTCCCTGAAGCTTCTATGGTAATGCATTTTTAATTCATAAGGCCAAGTAATTTAAAGAGACTAGCTAAGATTAATCGATGGTTGTGTAAAACTTTGTGTTGTAACTCAAATATTTTACAATGAATTTTACTAATGTTCCGGCGAGTTCTCCGGTGAAGACGTTCACCGGAATGACCGGATTATGAGTGCATCGAAATCCCTGTAACGAGAACTATAATATGGAATATTTATTTGTCAAATTTGAGTGCACTTTGAATGAGAAATGGAGATGTAAAGAGATCAACTT
>OVBE01003205.1:0-27680 GCA_900406425.1 Iberis pinnata
TATCCATGTGCTTAGAGACTGTCCATCGATGTTGGGAGTGTGGAGGAGGTTGGTACCATCGGCTAAGCAAGACTTATTCTTTCGACAAACGTTGCTTGAATATTTTTTACTAATCTGGAATTTGGAGAGTGGGCTACACTTTTTGCTATTGGTGTTTGGTGGGCATGGAAATGGAGGTGTGGTTATGTGTTTGGGGTAGTGGGTAGATGCAGAGACCGTGTGAAGTTCCTCAGAGACTCGGCACAAGAAACACGAAATGCTCGCTTGTTGTATGAGGTACATAATGTTAGGAGAAAGAGACAGCTGGTCTCTATTGGTTGATCGAAACCGGATTATGGATGGTACAAAGTTAATTCTGATGGTGCATCTAGAGGGCAATCACAGTTAACATCGGCAGGAGGTGTAATTCGGGATGAAGCAGGTTGCTGGGTAGGTGGATTCGCTTTACACATCGGAATATGCTCATCTATGATGGCAGAGCTATGGGGGGGGGGGTTTATTACGGTTTGTGGATTGCTTGGGATAAGGGTTGTCGTAAAATCATCTTTGAAGTAGATTCTGAGCAGGTGATTGAGTTGCTAAGCGCAGAGGTGGTTTCATGCCATCCTTTTTCCTTCCTGGTGCATTTGTGCCATGACTTTATTTCTATGGATTGGATAGTTCGTTTTGTCCATATTTACAGGGAAACTAACCAGTTAGCTGACAGTTTGGCGAATTTAGCTTTTGACTTAGCTTTTGGTTTTCATAATTTGGAGTCTGTTCCTGAGTCAGTATTATCTTTTTATACTGATGATTTAGGTGGAAGGTTGTTTCCACGCAGAACTTACATTTTTTTATTCTTTATTTTTTAATAAATTAAAAAGGGGAATTCCCCTTTTTTCGACAAAAAAAAAAAGAAAATATAATTAGTTAATAACAATACACTAATTAATTAGCATTACCATTTTGAAATTTTATTTTCATCGTTTTTTATGGAGATTCTCAAAAATACCATAAAAATCTATGTTTATTCCAAAACTACCACACACTCCCAAAAGTTTCAATAATACCACATAATTTTTCAAAAATACCACAAAAATGTTTATGTTTCATAACTACCACAAATTTTGAAATAACTTTTAAACTTTAAATTTAAACCCTAAAACCAAACCCTATCCCCTTCAAAACTAAACCCTAAATTCTATTTAGTGAACCCAAACCCAAAATTTTAAATTCTAAACGCTTAAAATTCACTTTTTATATTTGTGGTATTTTTGGAACATTTGAAAGTGTGTGGTATTTTTGGAACTTTTGGGAGTGTGATAGTTTTGGAATTTGAGTTTCTTTTGATGATGTTTCATGGAATTTTTTTTTTTATATGTAAAAATTTATTTTTATCATTTAAAGATATGTAAAAATTTACCCAAAAAAAGAATAAAAGACAAATTCTGATCCTCTGTTAGTTATGTACCAGGAGTTGTTATCTCCCTCTTTATGATATTTACAATTTTCAAAACAAAAGATAAGTATCACAACTTTCGGAAAAATCTTACTCAGTCAACATCTTTCATAGACTTTTTCCCTTGCCAAAAAAAGAAAAATCTTTCATAGACTTTTCCTAATACTAAGAAAAAGGAAATTATAACTTTTAAAGAAATAAAACCCTTCCAAACGATCTCTACCTCACCTAAAAAAAACTTAATTAACCTAATCTTCAACAATGTCCACTAGTCTATTAAGAACAACCATAATATTTTTCTTCGTCTTGCTTTTGGTGGGAGCTTCAGAGGCTCGCAAGCTTGCTTTCCCTTTTTCAGTCCTAAGAGAAGATTTGAGATTGGCATGCTTTGGTAATATAATCAAAGAGGATGCCAAATCTTTATACTTTGGTGACTCCTCAATCAAAGAATATGATTCCAAATCTTCAAACTTTGGTTACAGGAGGAACATGCCTCATCTCCCTTGGTCAGACTTCATCGATAACCAATTATCCCTAAGAGAAGATATTGTGAGATTGGTATGCTTTGGTCATAGAATCAAAGACGATGCCAAATCTTCATACTTACATGATAGATTCAAAGAGAATATTGCTAAACCATCATACTTAGTAGTTGGTCATAGAATCAAAGAGGATATTGCCATATCTTCATACTTTGGTGACTCATCATTCAAAGGGAATGCAAAATCAATATACTTTGATGAATTGAAGGCTACGCTTCAAAACAAATTAGGAGACCAATGGCTATGGAGGATTGATGTGCTTTTGGTTCTAGCTTGTTTCTCTTTATTGTTTACTCATTTATGTTTTAGGGTTTACTTTTGCATTGCAGACAGATGTTCTTTTAGGTTTTCAAAATCTGCTAGTAATTTTTGACTTTGAGAGCTTTTGTGTATTTCGATTGAGAAGAATTCTGAAATATCTCTTATAGTTTGATCACTAGATTGTTTTTTTTTTTTGTTAAAATAGAAAGAATTTGATTTGGAAACATTGAGTTAGTTAATTAAAAATTTCATAGTTTTGAATACACATGCGAATTTTTCTTGCGTCTAACACATTGTTGTTCTTTGGTAACAATATGAGACCAAGCATCTTATAATTATAATTGTGTGTTTGTTAATCTCTAACATTCTATTGTGTTTGTTGCAAATATTTGTCTAAAACTTTAATTTGTTGTTCTTTGGAAAATAATTGTGTGATTGTTACAATCTTAAATGAGTTAAAACATGAATGTATTAATAAAACATTATCTTCATCTTAAATTAAATGTTTCCCTTTTATACATATGAATAAAATATCTTAAAAATTATATTGTACCACTAATATTAAATTGACCATTGTAATCTTCATTAGATTTGGATAGGAGTGTCAAATTGGGTAAACCAACTCATACTCAAATAAACCATTTGTTTTAATGGTTATGTGTAAACTCAATCCATTAATCAAATGGTTTGAATCAACTCATAATCCACTTAAATTAATGGATTAATGATTTTAATGGGTTACCTATAATAATTTGATTAATATTTAAATGGTTATCATAATTGTTAGTTATGATATCACCATTACATCATAATTATCTCATCACCAACTTCATTATGTTCATGATCATCGGAAAATTTTGGGCGCGAAAAATTAATGGGTTAATGGTCTATCCATTACAGCTCAATAACCAATACAAAATTTAATCATTTTAACTCAACTCATTTAAACCATTAATCCACTAAACCCATTATATCCATAACATTTCGTTAACCATAACTTTTAACGATGAATAAGAGATTTGATTTACAAATCTGATCTAATCTAGATGAATAAGTGTTTCTTGCGAAAATATTATCTTTAATGCTTATGAACAATTGAATATGAACATTAATGCATGATCGAATTAGTTAGTTACGGCGAGAGTTTGTTTCTAATAATTTGAGCATATGGTTTAATATTTCGAGAGAATATTATTATATTTGTGTCTTTCATGTTGAGAACTATTTTCAAAGAAAATCATGTATGTTAACTTTGACTTTTAATCTTGAATACATATGGATTTCCCTAATGTCTGACGCTTTTATTTCATAGTTTACAACCGTTTTAATTAATTATTTTTTTTTATTCCGTTACAAACATCTTGAATATTCTATCTTAGCTTGATTTGAGATAAAACTGATCATTGTGTTGTCTGGTCTCTGTGGGATTCAACCCTATTTATGCTATAGTGATCTGTTCTCTACAGTATATTCTTAGGATGTAAATTCTATCTCCATCACATTAGCAGCGGGTATATATGATTTCGTCATTCTATTTATATATGTGAATACATATGGAAATTCATTTGCCAAATTTTGAATATGTACAATTTTATATACTTCTATTTTGCGTTGTTTTCTAGGGGATCAAGATATGCTAAAGATGGCGTAAACCATGTAATGGGCTCTTCTTTTTCATACCGCTAGCGGCAGCAGTGACGATAAGAATGAAGAAAAAAAACAAAATATTGAAACAATAATTATCGTCGAAACTTAGTCGCCGGTGAATTTCTTCTTTCTACTTACAATCGTTGATCAAAATAGCAGTAAGGATTAATTATACAATATCATTATAATTATCATCGGGCGCCTGAGTATAATAAACATGAGCTATAAATTACATAATTTGTAGATGATTTTTTCTACTGCTATCGTTACTGCTAACGGTTTGAAAAAGAATAGCCCCAATATCTTTTAGCTCTTGTTTAATTTCTCCCCTTAACGCTGGAAATTAATCTTCATTAAAATGACAATAAAAAAACATGCCGTAAATATATCACCAGGCTGCGGTTCGAGGTATATAATGATACTCAGTGACGTATACCCAATATATATTTCCAATCTCCAATGTGGCCCCATTTTTTCTCTTTTTGGTGGGGGTATCGGTCAGAGCCGGATCTAAGCACATGCATATGAAATATTTTAGTGGGGCCCCAAAATTATAAGGCCCCAAATTATGAAATCTCAAGAACAAATTTTCAATGATATATGCAAACATATTGAAAAATGTTAATATATAATAGAAACGTTTTTTTTTCATTTTGTATTAATTACATATATAAATTTTTATACGATAAAAACTAAATAATAATAATTTGATTTTTTTTGGGGCCCCGAAAATCTCAGTTCCTGTTTTGGTATCGGTATATAAACTCCACAACCAAATAATTGGAGATGGGATATATCTTGTCATTGTTCAGATGTTAATTGAAATAGAAAATATTCATGATATGCGCTTAGTCGTAATTTGACCAAAGCTACTGCATATAATATAGCATGTCCCCATATTGAAATTGGGAGTTTTGTTCTCATAATTAATGGTCTTGTAATCAGTTTCAACCGTTTAATCAATGAATCGGCCATGCCATTTTTTGTATGGACATGGGGAACCGAATGTTCCACATCGGTTCCCATTGACATGCAATAGTCATTAAAAGCTTGTGAAGTGAATTCATCAGCGTTATCAAGCCTTACTTTCTTTATAGTATAATCAAGAAATTTTGTTTTTAACTTGATTATTTGGGTAATGAATTTTGCCAAAACCATATTTCGTGTTGTCAGCAGACACACATGTGACCATTTACTAGATGCGTCAATTAATACCATACAATATCTAAGTGACCCAAATGGTGGATGAATAGGTACACATATATCAACATGTATTCTTTCTAAGAATAATGGAGATTCATTCCCATCTTTGGATTGTGACGGCCGAGTTATGAGTTTTCCTTGAGAACATGCAATACATGAAACTCATTTGGAAAATCTTTTGGTTTCTCCATGGGTGACCATTAGAATTTTGCAAAATTATTCTAATCATATATGAACCTGGATCGCCAAATCTTTCATGCCATACTCTGAATGTACTAGTTAACTTTGGGTTTATCGTAACATATGATTCAGTTGTATATATTTTTGTGCAGTATAATCCAGAAGATAACATTGATAAATGTTTCAATCTTTCTTTATCTTCTGAAATAATGTAAAGGTATTCAATGTCATTTTTATTCATAGTCTCTATATGATATCCATTTACACGGATATCTCTGAAACTCAATAAGTTTCTATAAGAGTTAGGGGAATATAACGCATTCGTTATTTCAAATTGTGTTCCCCTTGGCATTGGAAAATTAGATCTTCTAGAGCCTATGATTATCTTTGCACTACTAGATAAATTATTCACGCTTCCAGCGGAATCTTTTATATTGAGACTAGAAAAATATTTTTTATTCTTAATTATTATGTGTGTTATTGCACTATCTACCAGATATGTATCTCCATCATTTGTCTGACATTAAAATATAGAATATGCATTAATTAAGCCAACTATGATATTTTATAAAGATTTATTTATATTACAAGATAAAACTATTTTAAACTTAAAATAAATTACAAAAAGATATAAATTATACAAACTACAAAGTAAAAGATTTATTTTTATATCGTTTTCTAATCGCTCGAATTTCTATTGGACCCCTCGGTATCAACAAGGAAGTCAGCGATATTCATATGGGTATCATCATTTAGGCCTGGGTAGGATGGTCCAGGCTCATCAAACATGAGATTTGTTTCAACAACCTCTATTTTAGCTTTTTATGATGATTAGTACAAATCAGCTAAATGTTTTGTCATACAGAAAGTTTGGGATCAATGTCCTTTCATGCCGCATCTGTAACAAGCATTTTCACCTTACTTTTTCATAAAGCGGCCAACATCATTAATTTGAGTATTTTTTGTTGGTTCTTTCTGCGTTGGAATTATTTGGATGGAAACCACTTCTTTTTCCTCGTCCACGCCATTTTCCATGACCGCGGCCATGACTTCTGCCGCGTCCACGTCCTCATCCATGCCAATTATTATTCTTATTTTTACTTGATAAAGCAAGATTCACTTCTAAAATTGGAGCTGATCCAGTTGGAAGAGTTTGATGTTTGAACATTACAAACTCATTATTTTGTTGAGCAACTTGCAATATTTGCATCAAGTCAGAATATTGAGTAAATTTATTTGCTCGATATTGTTGTTGAAGGACTACATTAGATGGATGAAATATCTGAATTTTTTTCTCGATTAAATCATAATTGGTAACATTCTCACCACATAACACCATCTTCGAAGTGACTCCAAACAAAGTAGAATTATATTTATTCACACATCGATAGTCCTGAAACCGCAGATTTAGCCACTCATGTTTGGCTTTTGGTAAGATCACATATTTTTGGTGATCGAACCTATCTCTTAAAGAGATCCAAAGATCTGCAGGATTTTCTCTTGTAATGTATTCACCTTTTTAACCATCATGGAGGTGGTGACGTATAAGTATCATGGCCTTAGCCTTATCCTCATATGTCGTAATTTCTTACGGATCAATAGTTTTTAATGACCCATTGGCTTTTAGATACATTCTTTATCTAATACCTAGGTCATAAAATTATTTCCAGTAACATACATAACTGTGGTTTCGAGTTTTGTCAAATTTTACATGATAACTATAAAGTAATTTATAAAACATAAATTAATGTATAGTTATATTTGTTTATTTTAATAAAGAAATGTAAAATTATAATTTTAAATCAAATGCATAATTTAAAATCATAAGTGCATAATTTAAAGTATAATTTAAAAATGCATAATGTAAATGTATAAATTAAATGCATAATTTAAATGCATAATTTAAAGACATAATTTAAAATTATCATTTGGGGCATGTTCCAACACATGAATGTGTAGGAGGCATTTCCATTCATAGGAACGAGAGGTATATCCTTTCAATCGTTCCAAAAATATATCATTTAATTTTATGATCTATAAGACATCGCCTTTCAACAGATCTAAGATATATAATTTGTTTTATGATCGAGAAGCATAGCCTCTATAATGATCAAAGGGACATAACCCAAATTTTTGTATGATGGTTGCCCCTATAATGATCAAGGGGACATCACCCCTATAATAATCATGCAACTTCTCCACAAGGACATAGGCAGCGTTCTTACGTGGGTACAATGTCTTCCTTGCATTAATTGTTATCGCCAAAACACTCCCATTTACGACCTTTCAAAATCTTCCACTTATCGCAACGAGTTTGGTTATTGCAGAAGCACAAGATTAAATCTTAATTTAAGAGTTGAATCTTGTGAATACTCTGTGAAGTATTTAGATAATTGAGGGAGCAAAGGCACTTTAGGTAAATAAACATTCACGTTTAACATTATTTATGGTGAGCTTTCGACAGCTTCTTTAGCTAATGCTGCTTTTGGTTGTGGCAATGATAACTTTGGTCACATTGTAGGAACAGGTATCTTTGGTTTAGGATATAAAGGATTATCATTGGTTTATAGGTTCAGTTCAAAAATTTTTTATTGTTTTGGTAGTTTAGACGATACTAGTTTTGAATCCACAAATCATGTATTAGTCATTGGAGATAACGACAACAATATTTTGGGAGATACACCACTTTTAACGGATACGGACGGTTTGTATTACATTAAAATGAAACAAATTAGGGTGGACGGGACGTCCCATTCATATCCGTTAAAGGTATTGTATCTTCCAAAAAATTGTTTTCGTTATCTCCAATGACTAATACATGATTTTGAATTCGAACTAGTATCATCTAAACTACCAAAACAATTTAAAAAAATTTGAACCGAACCTATGAATAATCCTTTAAATCCTACATCAAAGATACATGTTCCTACAATGTGATCAAAGTTATCATTGCCACAACCAAAAGCAGCATTAGCTAAAGAATCTGTCGAAAGCTCACCATAAATGGTGTTAAACGTGAATGTTTCTTCACCTAAAGTGTCTTTCCTCCCGGAGTTATCTAAATACTTCACAGAGTATTCACAAGATCCTGCTCTTAAGTTAAGCTTCAATCTATTGCTTCTGCAATAATCATATTCGTTGCGATAAATGGAAGATTTTGAAGGGTCGTTAATGGGAGTGTTTTGGCGATAATAGTTGATGCAAGGACGACATTATACACATGTAAGATCGCTGCCTGTGTCCATGTGGAGAAATTGCATGAGTGGTGGGTTACCTATTGAGATGTTTACGAAGAAAGCTATTGGGATGCTCGGGGAAATATGTGCGATGATATCCCTACGTGACTTGGCTTGCAAGTAATATTGACGTGCAATGGATGCTTCCTCATAATGGGAGACATGTGGATGATTTAGGGAATTGATTTTTTTGGTCAATGAGATTGAAAACAAATTTCGACGATGCCAACAGAAAAACAACAAAGATAGAAAAGAAACATAAGATGAAAGATGTAAAGTGGATTGCCATTTTTTAGTTTATGTGAAGTAGATTGCATCAATGTGTGTATTGCATATATATATATATATATATAAGGAAAATGGATACGAGTGGGAAAGTTTTACTTTAAAGAGTTTAGCCTTTTGGGTGGAAAGGAGTCTTTACATTTTTCTTAGTTTGAAAATGAAGTGATAAGGTTTAAACTTAAAGAATAAACACAGAAAGTACTCCTACATGAAGTGATAAGGTTTAAACTTAAATAATAAACACACAAAGTTAACCTCTTACTGAGAAGGAATATGCATTCCTAATTTCATATATAAACTTTTCTAGATTAGTGTCAACTCATTTATATCTTAATTTATTTATTTTTTGGCGGAAACATTACGTTGATTAAGTTAAGAGTTTTACAATACCGGGAGAATTACAAGTACGTGCCAGAGAGGCTAAGTTATCAACAAAATGAAGAAGAGATCTAGGTACATATTCAAAAGAAAGAACCGAAGAAGAGCTAATTCTTAGAATGTCAAGTAGCAGAATAGTGGCGGAGCCTTGACGTAGATGTTTGTGGTGCGAGCTAGCATTGTGGAACAGCTGCAACAGAGACATAAGCTTGTTGTTATCATTCCGAAGGTGGTAGTTCCTATAACCAAGCCTATTTGCCGAGATAAGTGCTTCGAGGACTCCATAAGCTTCAACATGCAAAGCTGACTCCATGGGGCTGGCTGAACTTGAACCATAAGCTAGAACATCAACTCCATTTGTAAGTATCCAAGCAACTCTAATTCGAGCCTGGGGATTCAGCCAAGAAGCATATGTGAACAAAACAACAGCATTAGGGGAGGAACAATGAGTGTGTAATGTTGATGGGGGGGGGGCATAAGTTTTTCCTGCAAGATGTTATTAGTATGTTTTAAAGGTAGGGACTGCCATTCATTAAAAGTTGTTATTGCCATATTGATTATATGTGGAATTCCTCTTCTGATACCCTTAAAAGCCAAGTCATTTTTGAATTTCCAAATCCCCCATAATAAATAGACTGCAAACTCTGGAGCCTTTGACATGTGCACAGATGGTTGAAACAGCACTTGTAAGAGTCTAATAAGGCTAGTGTTAGGCTGGTTCAGAGGAGCTGAGTCTAAGGGAGACAAATCCCAAACCTCTTTAACCACTCTACACCTAAAAAACAGATGCTCCAATGTTTCTATTTGCTCCCCACATAGATAACAAGTAGGATCTTGAACTATGTGTCTCCTGGAAAATTCATACCCCACAACCAAGCTATTATGCACTAACTTCCAGACGAAGTGTTTGAGCTTGGGTTGAACATCTAGAGACCAAATTGCCCTAGTAACTGAGACTGTGTCCGGACTGAAAAGATCAGATGGGATACTTTGGCTGAGGAGGACTCTGTAACCTGATTTAACAGAATAATCCCCTGATGGGGAGTGGTCCCATATAATCAGATCGTTAACTCCCACTAAGGATGGCTGAATAGCAGATAAAGCAGTGCAGTCTGCTGGTAAAAGGTATTGTTCTGCCAGAGTGGGGTTCAGGAACTGCCTGATTGTGATACTAGTTGGGAAACTTTCTGCTCAGTATTGACTGGAAAAGGAGGTAGGGTGGCTGGGGAGTATAATGGCTTATGTAACCACTTATCCTGCCAAATTATGACAGATTTTCCATCTCCTATCTTCTAATGAGTGTTATTTTTCAACGATTGAATACCCCTATGAACACTCTTCCATGCATAACTTTGACCTGACTTATAGTCTGATTGAAGAAGTGATGTTTTGGGGTAGTATTTTGCTTGATAAACTCTGCTGATAGAAAGTCTGGGTCATTCAACATTCTCCACCCTTGCTTTGCTAGAAGAGCTGTGTTAAAAGCTTCTAGGTCCTTGAAACCTACCCCTCCACCGTCCTTTGGTTGTGTAACTTTAGTCCATGAAATCCAATTTATGCCATTACCTTCAACTGTGGACTTCCACCAAAACCTTCTCATAAGCCCTGTGATTTTCTTGAGAAGCATAGATGGCAGGATGAAACAGGACATTAAGTATGCTGGAATGGCCGTTACCATTGACTTGAGAAGGATTTCCTTGCCAGCACTTGAGAGAAATTTAGTTGTCCAATTCTGCATTTTCATCTTGATTCTCTGTAAAATATAAGCAAAAGAAATCTGTCTATTTTGTCCAATTGTTTCAGGCATGCCCAAATAATTTTGCGAACCCCCAAACTTCCTTATCCTTGTAATGCGAAGGACCATTCTCTGTGCTCCCAAAGGACAGTTTTTACTGAAAATAACTGTGGATTTTTGGAAGCTAACATGTTGTCCTAAGAGCTTCCCATAGATGTGTAGGATGTGCTTTAAACTTCTGCATTCATGATCATAGGCTCTTGAGAAGATAATACAATCATCTGCAAAGAAGAGATGGGATATTAAGGGACCTCCTCTTCAAGCCTTTAAACCCACTAACTGATTCTTATTTACCAATTCTTGCAACAGATAAGATAAACCCTCTGAAACTATCAGGTACAAATATGGGGAAATAGGGTCCCCCCTGCCTTAGTCCATTAGTAGGTTTGATATTACCACAAGGAGTACCATTCAGCAAGACATAGTATGTTGGAGATGAAACACAGGTGAATATCCATAAACACCACCTATCTGAGAAGCCAAGCTTTTTAAACATAAACATAAGGAAAGGCCAGCTAACCTTGTCAAAGGCCTTGGCTATATCGAGTTTAAAAGCTACAGATGGTGATTTTCTTGTTCTGGTTGTTAAGGTGTGAAGCAACTCTTGAGCAATGAGAATATTATCTGTAATCTTCCTCTACTGGATGAAAGCTGATTGATTTACAGAAATAATACAGTGCAGTATAGATTTAAGTCTAGTGGCCAGTATCTTAGAGATCAGTTTATAGGCCACATTAGCCAGGCTAATTGGCCTATAATCTTTAGGGTTAATGGGGTTTGAAATTTTGGGGACTAAGCAGAGATTTGTATGGTTTATTCCAGTAGGTAATGTACATTGTGTAAAGAATTGGTGTATGTAGGCTGTGACAGATTGTTTGAGGGTGGACCAATGAGCTTTGTAGAAGTGTGCCGTGAATCCATCTGGTCCAGGGGTCTTGTCTCCATTGAACTGGTGTAAATCTTGAAGGATCTCCTTATATGTTACCATCTTTGTGAGGTTTAGATTCATGGCCTATGTGACCCTAGGCTGCAAGCCAGAGAAAACATTATATTCCTCAGGGGAAATATCAGGACAGTCGTTAAACAAGTGCTGATAATATGAAGTAAATACTTCTTGTATCTTAGCAGGATCATGATGAATGGTTCCTCCTGAGTCATCTACCATTTCAATGCGATTATGGCTTGTTCTCTGCTTCAATTTGGAGTGAAAGTATAGTGTATTTCGATCTCCACTAGCTAGCCACTGAACCCTACTCTTCTGCCTGTGATATATTTCTTCATTATGATGGGCCTGAGTAAGTCTTGCTTTAAGAACTGTGACATAAGCATAGTCAATTTGGGGCTGTTGGTAACTCCTGTGTAATTGCATTTGAAGGTCTTGAACTTGTTGTCCTGAGTTCTGACATTGCTCTCTTTTCCAGGTAATTAGTCCCTTTTTACAGATGGACAATGCTTTCATAAAACCATTTAAGGTGAGAGCAATGCTGAGTCCACAGGTTGGAGATCTCTTGCTTGAGTTCAGGAGATTGGTTTCGTCTTACATCATATCTGAATTGAGCTCTGCCTCGCCATCGAGTTTCATTTGTGTCTAGGAGGAGGGGTCTGTGGTCAGAAGAGCTCCAATTCAACAGAGAAACATAAGCATTAGGAAACTGGTTTGTCCATTCTGCAGTGGCCATAGCTCTATCTATTCTTGTTTTAACCGTATGCTGATGTCGTTTGCCACACCATGTATACTGCCCACCATGGGATCTAATATCCTCTATCCCCAAAGTTGATATCATAGTTCTGAAGGTAGAAAAAGAAGCCTTTGTGCGTGTTCTTCCCCCATACTTTTCAGAGTTTGATCGTATATCATTAAAGTCCCCCAAGTATAACTGAGAATTATGGGTTAGACTGGACTGACCAGAGACATCTTGCAGATATTTCCAAAAGAGACGCCTTTCTTGTTTAACTGGAGGACCATACAGATAGATCAGTTTGAAAGTGTGAGAACCTGATCTTAACCAAAAAACATTGTAATGTGGGGAGGGAGTGGCAGGGCAATGTATATAAACATCATGCTTCCAAAATACAGCTAAACCACCCTTTCGACCCACTGGAGAAACTATGTAGTTACCTGAGTAGCCTAATTGAGAACAAAGATTGATCAAAAAAGATTTCTCAGTCATTGTTTCTGTTAGGAACGTCAAGTCTGGTTTATAGATAGACTTGATACCAAAAAGGTTCTGGACTGTCAGGGTGTTCCTTATGCCCTCTCCTTGATTGTTAACAGAGCATTCTTTCTGGACTTAACTTTTTTTCTTGAAGAAGTAGTATCTTCTAATATAAGGGCATCAGCTTTCCTCTTCCTAGTAGCTTCCAGAAGTAATCTACCACTTCTCTGCAAAGATTGAAGAGCTGGTACTATAGGAATGTCAGGCAAAGCAGCCGAGGTAGGGTTGGGAAGGTCCAGGGGAATGTATTGTGGCACCTCTGCTTCATTATGCTCAGGGCATACATTTTGATCATGTTTTAAGGAACCACATTTAAAGCAGAATTTGCGAAGTTTGTCAAACTGAAATCTAATCAGAGTAGGAGCTTCTCCCCGTTGGAATTGAATGTGTAGTGCAAAGATGAACTTAGAGTCAGCTTCTATAGAAATTTTTGCCCAAGCTTCTGCAGGTCTATCATTAAACGGTTCCTTCAATCAGACTTCTTCAACTACCCCCAAGTTCTGGCCAATTTCCTTCAACATTGCTTCATCACGAAATTCATCAGGGATGTTCAAGAATTTCACCCAGAAAGATATTTTTTGGAGATAATCAGGAAACATCCGACGAGTCCACCTGTCAGTGATGATCATCCAATCCTTGAAAGTCCAGGGTCCATCCTCAAGAACATGCATGAGGTAATGTTGAGATTTGAAGAAGAATTGAACCGTGTTATCATCTATAACGCGACTGGTAACCCGATTTTCAAGCTTCCAGGCAGTGGGCATGGTCTGCTTCAATGGGTGAACCCTCTGGTGTGCTAGGTTAACTGTATGAACATAGATGCTAAGTCGATGTTGAGTATCTCGTTGTTGCTGACCATCGAGAGTTGGTTGGAAAGGAAGCCGTTCAGAGCCGAGATTAAGATTCTGTAATGAAGTCCACAAGTTATCGGCCATATTCGAAAAACAGAGGGAGAAAGTAGTCTGTGATGAAAGAAAACTTATCTGTAGATGCTTGAGAATTTAGAAAATGCCGTAGAGACACGGAGGATCAGCGCATGCAGCAAGGAAGAAACCCAGAAAACAGGTAGAGAAAGCAAAGAAAAAAGATCAAAAATGGAGTCGAAACTAGGTCGGAGTTACGCCGGAAATCGCCATTTTGGTGATAACACCTTATAACCAATAAGTTGCTTACTCATTTATATCTTAATAAACCTTGCAAATGCAAATAGTCATGATTCTAAATTTCTAATAATAACAATTCTAACTTGTCATGTATCAAATTTTCCTAAATCATTTCATTTCATTCAAATATGTTTTAGTTAAGTTATATTCTAAAATTTTTTATTGTCAGAGTCAACTCATTTTATATCTTAACTCACCATGTAAAGAGTCATGATTTTAATATTAATAAGTCTAACATGTCATATGTCATGCATCATATTTTTCTCAATTATTTTACATAGTTCATATATTATTTATTTAAGTTCTATCGTAACTGTTGCTATATATATTTTAACTTTTTTCATACATTTAGTAATATTTATGAGTTCTTAAAACTATTACTTATTGAAATAAGAACATTCACCATAATTATTTTTTTTATTTTCTTCATCTTGATGATTATATATTTATATTTTAAAAACGCAACTCGTATCAAAATTTAATATTATGGGTCAATAATGATCAAATAATATATGTAGAACTTGTTGATCTTCATTAAACCAAGTACTATATTGAAAATGCAATCCAAATCAATAAATATAATATATAATTACTATGCATGTAAGCATGTTTAACTTGTTTATAAACTTTATATTAACTTAAAGTTATTATAATATATGTTTTATTAAATTAAAATACTTATAATATATAAATTATTAATCATGCTAAAACTATTATGTATTTTTAGAGTATTGGTCAAGCTAAAAAAAGTTTAATACTTCATCTGATTATTTAAAAATATAATTTTTTAATTAAAAAAAAAATATATATATATATATACCGACTTTCCTTTTATTTATTAAGATCAACTAAAAACATAACTAAACTGAATAGAAAATATGTATTTGGATTTATTATCCAACTAAATATTTGAATAATTAATGTTAAATATTAATAAACTAATATTAATCAAAAATAAAAATTTAGGTTAAAATGAATCCACCGACATATATATATATATATATATATATATATATATATATCTTAGATTTATTAAAGGAGAAGCATTTTAGTCTTACTTGGTGACTCCACAATTTTTTGAAATTTTTAGTTTATTTTGATGTATTTATTGTAATTTTTGTTTCCTTTTTAAAATTGATGCATTAATTGTAGTTATATTGGTCCAACATTATTTATTTATTTTAATATTATTTACATAATAAAGAAAGATTTAATAATCTGAGCTCCATTTTCCGACCAAAGTGGTTTAGTTGGAATTTTTTGGTTGTAAAAATTTTGGATCAGAAAATATTGTGGGAAATTGGTCGGAAATATTTTTCGACCAATTTTCGATTTTATTTTTATTTGATCGAAAAAATTTTCCGACAAATTTTTAAAAAAAATCAAAAGAAAACTCATAAAAAATCTTTTTATAAAATAAAAATATTTAAAATCAAAATTCCAAAAAAATATGTGTAATTCTATGATCTAAGTACATAATCTAATTCTAAATTTCCAAAAAAAAAAAAAAAAAAAAAAAAAACCTATTGTTGGTGTTTTCTAGAAAATATTGATTTAATAATTTGTGTGATAAATTTTAAAAGACAATTATTTCGAAACTGAGAGAGTAATAAATTGCAAAAATAAACCGAATGTTAAATTGTGAAAGCTAAAATAAATAAAAATCTAACTTTAAAATTAAATTCCAAACCCAAATAATTAAACTAATATTAAGAAAGCCTTGGAATTGTTTGTTTTATTCAAAATTCCATTAATCCAAATGCAAGTTAACTTAACCCACAATATTAACAAGAAAAAATTCAAAATCCAAATGCAAGTTAAATTGATGGACCTTTAGGTCTTGAATCCCCTGCTTTGATTTTGAGTATATCTGGCTTAATTACTAACCTGGTTATTGGATGTTCTTGATTTTGATGCCCATGGCTTACTATCTATTTTTCTATCAAAGCCGTTTAAGTAACAGATGTTTTGAATGTTCTGATTTCGTGTAACATGTTTATGAAGAGGCACTATTATCCGGATATGTTAACTGGTATCTTATCTTTTTCGATTGCAACAAACTTAGTATTTTATTAATAACAATATAGTAATTAGTGGAAGAAAAAAAAAACAATATAGTAATTACTAATTACTATCACAAATTTTTAAATTTTAAATTTATGTTTTTTGTTTAAAGATAACAACTACCGAGAAATCTTTCAAAGAAAAAAAATCTAAATAAAATTCCTAATATGAAAAGGAAATTACAACATCTATATATAAAAATAAAACACATAGCTACTCCCACATGAGAGATCTAATGAAACTAGCTTGTCCAACAATGTCGACTAAATATATCATCTTCTTTATCTTGGTCTTGGTCTTGGTCTTGCTTATTGTGGGAGCTTCAGCACAAGATGAGAGCTTGGTTTGTATTCTTAAAAGTCTCCACGACGATATCAAACCGCCATACTTTTGTGACACAATCATCATCGACGATTACGAACCCAATTATGCATTCTTACGGATACGTGCTAGAGACAGAGCGATTCGTCAGAGAATGGAAGAGGATGCCAAATATTCAAACTTTGTTGACTCAATCAAAGGGTTTGCACAATCGTTATCCTTTGGGGACTTGCAGGCTACGCTTCTAAACAATTTAGGAGACCAATGGCTATGGAGGATTGATGTGCTTTTGGGCTTAGCTTGTTTCTCTTTATTGTTTACTCATTTATGTTTTAGAGTTTTCTTTTACATTGCACATAGACGTTCTTCTAGGTCTTCAAAATCTTTCTCGTAGTAATTTAAGACTTTGAAAGCTTTTTCGTATTTCGGTTAAGAAGAATTCTGAATCTCTTATTATTCCTTTTCATTATGGGTTGTTTTTTTTCGTGTGTCAACTCTAATGTATTAGTTTAAAAAGATACAACTCGGTACCATGTATCAATTTATCCCACACATGGAATATATGATCCATATTGGATAATTTGCTTAAAAACTAAGACTATCTATGTAAAGAACTTATAACTCTATCATAGGAGACAACATATCCCACAAAGGGATTGCAATAATCCTTTTCACCTTATCCAATGATACATGTATAGTAGGAATAAAGCTAGTCGAACATAGCTGAATTGATTATGAGTTATTAGATTTAAGATTAATGACCGAATTACAGTTTAATCACTTATTTGTTATTTTGATAAAATAGAAAAAAAAATTGATTAAGAAACTTTGACTTTGTTAATAATTTCATTAACTATTAGTTTTGAATAGGAAAAATTGTCGTTTAATTCGTGAAGTTACCCGAAAACGCCAAAATAACCTTGAACTATCACGAAAGGCAAATTAAACTCCAACTATGGTTGACTAAGCCAAATTAATATCATTATTTTTTTGACTAAGCCAAATTAGAGATGACGTTATCTCAGTTAACGGACGTCTGTTAGTTTCTAGTTAACCTTAAACGACGTCGTTTTCAAATTATAACAAACGATGTCGTTTTGTCATGAAAAATGCCAGAAAAAACCCTAAATTTCAAATTTATGCCATAAAACCATCCAACTTTTCATTAGACCATTTTAATCTCAATCTTTCTAACATATGTCATTTTAATCTTAAATTATGATTGACCGACCAGAATTAGACTCCAAATTAGTCAACTATTAATTCTTTTTAACACCATTTAACTTAAGGTCTTTTCATCTTTAATGAATGCACTAAGACGAAGTAAAATGTAAGGTTTATAAGATAAACAATAGTAAAAGCTTCGTCATACACATTTTTTAGCTACTATTGTAAAAGCTTCTTCGGACACATATTTTATCTTTCTTAATTCTCACTATTCGATAATTATTAAGTTGTCAGCATACTTTATTCACAACATGAGGATTACAGTTTAAGAAAAAAAAGTCTTCCAAATCGTATGAAGATACTTGTAATTAAGAATCATCAAATAATGAATGTGATAAGATTAAAAATCAGAGATTCTCAAGAGAACAATAAGGAAATGAGAAATCAGAAGAAATATGAGGTTGAAGATGAACAAAGGATGAGAAGATTTAGCAGATCAGAGATGCTACTCTCATAATATCATATATGATCATTCGATGTCGTTTCCAGAGGTAGACATATGATTGAATACATGCGAATTTTTCTATTGTTGTTCTTTGGTTACAATATGAGAACAAGCATCTTATTATAATTGTGTGTTGTCGATCTCTAACATTCTATTGTGTTTGTTGCGAATTTTTGTCTAACACCGTATAGGAATATCTATGAAAATTTTGAAAACCTATAAACTAATGATAATCCTTTAATACTAAACCAAAGATACATATCCCTGCAAGGTTACCAAAGTTATTGACGCCAAAACCAAACACAATATTAGCTAAAGTAGCTGACGAAAGCTCACCATAAATGGTGTTAAACGTAACATGTTTCTTTCTCTAAAATTCCTTTGCTACCTAAATTATCTAAATATCCTACTGAGTATTTACAAAAATCTAGTTCTTACGTTGTACTTCAATTTATTTCTTTTACAATAACCAATTTTGTTGCAGTAACTAGAAGATTTTGAAGGGTCAAAAATGGGAGTGACTTGTCGATAACAGTTGGTGCATGGACGACATTGTAGCAACGTAAGATCTTTGCATGTGTTCATGTAGAAAAGTTGCATGACTGGTGGGTTACCTATTGATATGTTTATCAAGAAAAATGTTGGGATGCTAGGTGAAATATGTGCAATGATATACCCACTTGTCTTGGCTTGCAAGTAATATTGACGTGCAACATATAACGGGAGACATGTGGACGTTTTAGAAAATATCGTTTTTATGGTAAAGATTTGGGATGCCGATGAAAAAACAACAAATATAGAGAAGAAACATACGATGATAAGATAGACGAGAGGAGATGTAAATAAATCGTCATTATTTCTTTATGGGAAGTACATTGCATCAATCCACATATTTCAATATTACAAAGAAAATTGATATAGTTGAAAATTTATTTTACTTTAAATGTTTGGCATTTAGGTGTAAAGGAGTCTTTAATCTTTTTAGTTTGAAAATTAAATTGCTAGAGTTTATAGAATAACTAAATGCATTTTGTAGTTCACTAATCAATTATTACATACTAATATATGTCAAATCACAACATAATAGCATTTCTATATAAATAAATAAAACAAAAAATTAATTATAATGAAAAAACAACAAGACTATGTGCACAAATCATGCATAATCACAAACAAGTATCTTCGTGAAAGTAGATGTTATATTATAAAACCATCCATAAGAATTTGTAATCCGTAATAAAAGGGTACACTATAATCAATTTTCTCAAGACAAACTAACTTGCTTTTAGGTCATATTCCATGTTAAATTTTGTTGAGTCATTGCGTCTATTATGTTCGATTTATTATAAATGCTTGAAGTCACAACTAAACATTAAAAAAATTGTTTTTCTTTAGTAAATACACTTTTCACATCTTAAAACAATATTGATTCATCTGCAAAATAAAATGTTATAATCGAAAATTTAGATTTTATTCAATCACGCTCAAAATCCCTATTATAGCACTGAACCATATGTTGGGCATTATAAGTAATCTTAAACTTTCCATCAAAAACATCTTCAATTTTTTTCTAATAGTAGATATGCTTCGTCGACGAGATATAATATTGAAAATCATGTATCGATAATTATAATGTTTATAAAAGAGTTAGTTGTGTTAGTTTACTAAAATCATTGTGAATTACCTTTGAGGAGCCACAACACCTCCAAAAGTGTACTAATAATGGAGAATCAGGGTAAACCACTACATGCGTCTGCAATGGGAAAAAATCAGAAACCAACTGGACCTGTTTGGTGTTGCTGTTGTAGGCTCCATCCTGAGATGGACATCTTTATAAAAGACCGAATTAAAATAGCCATCAAATCTTGTATGATCACATTAGATTTAGTTTCAGGTAATTCTCATTTAACATACAAAAGACTAGTACCATGCACCAGGGCCGAGCCAGTGTTCCTTGGTAAGCTGAAATGAAGCTTTTTGTAGCGTTGATTATTGACTTTTGTTGACAAGTTTGGATAAGTAAATGGAAAAAAAACTTAATTAAAACAAAAAAAAACACTTGAAAGAACGTTCAGGCATGTGCCTATGTTGAAGAAGAAGAAGAAGAAACATTGGTGTAGGGCATCAATTTGAGAAAAAAATTGTTTTGTTAATATTATTATAGAATTATCAATTTATCTATATATTTGTATTAGCATATGCAATATATTGTAATAAATACAGTTATGTAAGAAATTATGGTAGACCACAATAATCAATAACCAATTAAATTTTTTTATAAATTATAAATAATTGTAATTTAACAATTAGAGTAAAAAGGTTAGTTTCATATTTTCTTTTTCTCACGTTTCTTCCAACACCTTTTTTTTTCTTCGCCATTTTTTCTTTAGTTATTCCCTTAGATTTAAAGTGCTCAGTTTAAAATTTTTGTCAATAACAAAGGTGTTATTTTTCACCATATTACTAAAATCAAAGTAAATCATTTCATATTATTTTTTAATTATTTGCTATATTTCAAAAAAAAAAGTTCTCAACATTTTTTAATATATTGTTTGTTCGAAATTATATGACAGAAAATTGTCTTCAAAGTTGGGTGAATGATTTTGTAGAACAAAAGAGAGAAGAATTATGCTTTGAAATTATGATTCAATTTGCTAGGTTTTTTTGTTTATAACCATAGCCATTTTCATGAATTGGGGCACGTATTTTGTAATTGCTTCTGGAAATTTTTTATGTTGGCACGGCTTTAAGCTATTAACCACAACTGATGACACAAAGAGACTCATATTTTGGGAATGAGCAAGTCTAGCCACATTGTGCAGTTTAGCAACATAAGCAATTTCAAAATATTCAACCTCTTTAAAAGCCTTAACCTGCCAAATAAGGGTTAAGAAAAAGTTGAATCGTAAAGTCTTCTACACAGTATAAATTGACAAAAAAATTTACATGGTTGTATAACTTCGAAGTAGTTATAGGTTGTATGAAACTTGTATATACCAAAAAGAGGTAACAATGATGATACTGGAGTTAGTGAAACAGAAGATGCAATGTTCATAAATCTCTAAGACTGGTCTAGCAAGTTAGTACTTAGTAGAGCAAAGGAGTAGACATACGAGGATGGTATTGAAATTCCATCTGGCTTCAGAAACCTTTGGGCTCCATCAAGACACTTAGGAGATAGTTCATTGTCTCCAAAAGAACCCAACAGTTTGCTAACTTGAAGAACAAAGGCAAATGAGAATTTGATGAACTATATAACATTGATATGAGTTACAGATACCAAAACTAGTACATACTAACCAATATATCAGCTTGCTCAAGAGTACTCCAAAAACGCATGTCGCAATTATCGTAACAATGTCTTCCCACCCTTCCATCTTAACCATATTCTATCATAAAAGATAACAATGCTCTATGAGTTAATTCAAAACTACTTGGCATATCCAAAAGAAACAACATAAAAAAGCTTCCCTGAGTACAACTCACATGGCGAGCTACAACTGCATTAGGATTCTTTTCAACAACATAAACCTTTAAATTGCGATTCGTTTCTGCAAGTGCCTAGGAAAGGAAACCGAAAACAAAAAAACTAATATTATGAATCTCAAAGTCTCCTTTTGATCAGCACAGAACTTTACCTGCAACGATGCCCTCACAAGGGGTTCTCCTCCTGCTCCCACAACAATCAGTACCTACAAAAACTATAACATTAGAAATTCTCTTGGAGCTTTCCTTTTCTACTCTAGGGCGACCTCTAGGGTGATTTTCTTCCCTCATCTTCACGCTTCCTCTGTCGGCGGCGGCTATGGCCGCTACACCTCTAGACCCCCCCTCCGAGATCCTCCTCTCCACCGCCTCTCGCCAACAAAGTCACGAACCAGAACAAATCTTGGGCCTCAGTTGCCTCCTCTGCCTCAAACTCCCTGCAAAAACAGGACATATCCTACACCCTCTCGGATGGTGCTCTCTCACTTGACCTCCCGGACGATGTTTTAGAAGCTACGGACCATCTCTGGAAGCCCTTCTTGATTGGTCGCTTTCTTGAAACTGCTCCTCATATAGCTAAAGTGCACGTAATTGTCAACAAGATTTGGACCTTCGGTAATAAGAATGTGAAGATTGATGTTCATATCATCAACCCTACCACCTACAAATTTCGGATTCCTGATTCGAGCCTTCGTCAGAAAATTCTCAATCGTGGTTTTTGGAGCATTGCTGATGTGCCAGTGGTTGTCTCAGAATGGTCTCCAAACATCCTCACCACTCAACCTCAACTCACCTCAATTCCCCTGTGGGTGGACTTTCACAACGTCCCATCTCAATTGCTATCTATTAAAGGTCTCCAATGGATGGGTAGTGCTGTTGGCAATCCACATCATCTCCATCCCTCCACTCTCGCCTGTAACTCTTTCGGCAAAGCTCGTATCTTCATACATACAGACCTCACTAAGGAGATACCACGCAAGATCCATCTTGATAACAAAAAGGTTTCAAGGCTGATATTGATATTTTCTACCCCTGGCTCCCCCCTCGGTGTGATACCTGTTCAAAATGGGGACATAAAGAGGACACCTGCATTCTTGGTAAAGAATCCTCAGGTGCTGATGATCCACCAGTACATCAACCTCCCTCTTCTACAACTATTATTACACAGTCTCAGGAATTGATTGCGGATAAGCATGTTATACCAGTTGCAGCCTCGGCTCCTCCTCCTATGACAAAAGACATTCCCAACACAATGGCTAATTCCACTGTTTCATCGGACACTTCACTCGATTCTGCTTGGACCGAGGTCTCCCCATCGAAATTTTCTCGTAAGTTGGATGGTCCAGGAATCAATAATCCAGATTCTGAAGTCACTATCTCTCCATCACGTTTTTCTGTCCTAATGCATGACACCATTGATAAGACTGAAACCTCATCCTCTAAACAAATGGTTTCACTTCAAGATGGTGAGATTCTGCAAGTCTCTAGTGATGAGCAGGTGAACTCTGGCCCATCTGGACAAGAAAATTTCGACAATGCTCCATATGTGGCTGCCAGGAAGCAGGCTACACGAGCCACAAAAATCTCTACTAAAGTTAATGATGCCCCTCCGGCTATGATGAGTAAAGATGCCCTTATTTCTACTCAAAAGGTCGGCGAGGCAACTACAAAAAGCATTAATGTCGTTATTCTATTGGAATATACGGGGATTCAACAAGTCTTCTAAACAGAATGCTATCAAAAAGTGGATTCAAGAATCTAACTTATCTATTGGTTGCTTGCTTGAAACTCGTGTCCAAGAGGCTCGAGCCGGTTTGGTTAGTGTTAAAGCTTTCCCCAACTGGTCTCTTCTATCTAATTACGAACACCATCAACTAGGTCGAATATGGGTGATCTGGTCCCCTTCTCTGCTCGTAACACCTATGTTTAAGTCTGCCCAAATGATCACTTGCTCTGTCTATGATGCAGCTCAAGGGCTGGATATACTCTGTTCTTTTGTCTATGCATCTAATCTAATGGAAGAACGTTCTCAATTATGGCAAGACCTTTGAGATCATCAATCACTTCCACTCTTTTCTACCAAGCCGTGGATAATAATGGGTGATTTTAACGAAACACAATCCCTATCTGAACATTATGGTATCTCCACCTATACAACAGGAATGAGATCTTTTCAGAGCCTTCTTGCGGATTATGCTTTGTCTGATCTTGCTTTCCATGGACCACTTTTCACATGGTCTAATTGGCGTGAGGAAGATCCAATATGTAAAAAATTGGATCGGGCTTTGATTTCTCCTCTATGGCTAACAACTCACCCACACTCCTCTGCTTGTTTTGAACTAGCGGGCTGCTCCGACCATGTTCGCTGCACCGTTACTCTGGCTGGTGAAATGGGAAGCCCTAAGAAGCCATTTAAGTTTCTAAATCTGCTCACATCCCACGAGGACTTTCTCCCTATTGTCCACTCTAGCTGGACAGCTTCTGCACCTATTTTCTCCTCTAGAAAATCTCTGTTCTTGCTGCATAAGAAGCTAAAGTCACTCAAGTCTTCGATGAGATTCCTCAATCGCACAAAGTTGGGAAATTTACCTCTACAGGCTCAAGCAGCTCTCAACCATTTGACTGCTTGTTAAACTATTTCTCTCCAGAACCCAACACTAGCACACTTTGAAGCTGAATCTGCAGCTTTAGCGAAATGGCACCATGTCTCTGCTCTTGAAGAGTCTTTCTTAAGACAGAAATCAAAAATATGTTGGTTGCCACTTGGAGATAAGAATAACAAATTCTTCCATTATACATCCAAACCTAGGACCTCTCACAATGCCATTCGCCAAATTCAGCTTCCATCTGGTGACAAAGTGACAGCTCTTTCTGAGATTAAACACGCTGTAGTTACGTGGTTTCAGAATTTTCTTCAACACAGGCCCTCAGATTATACTGGTATATCTATTCCCGAACTTCAGAACCTGCTCCCTTATTGATGTTCAACTGATTTAAAGCAGCAACTCAGTAGTGCTATTACTCCTTCTGAAATAAGATCCGTTCTGCTCTCTCTACCAAACAACAAAAGTCCAGGGCCTGATGGTTTTACCAAGGAATTCTTCACAAAAGCTTGGCCAATAGTCGGTTCAAGTTTCACAGCGTCTGTGCTTTCCTTCTTTCACAATGGCTTTCTACCTCATTGCACCAATTCCACTATTCTTGCACTTGTTCCGAAGTCAGAGGATGCTAAGGCTATCTCGGACTACCAGCCAATATCCTGCTGTAACTTGGTATATAAGGTCATATCGAAACTTCTTGCAAATCGCTTGAAACTAGTGTTGCCCCATTTCATCAAGCCCAATCAAACTGCTTTTGTCAAAGGAAGATTATTGCTTGAAAACATCTTGCTGGCTACGGAGTTAGTCACGGGTTATCAGAAGGTTAGCAACACTCCTCGATGTACTTTGAAAATAGACTTGGCCAAGGCTTTTGATTCCCTGCAATGGGATTTTCTGCTTAACATACTTCACGCCATTGACTTACCTGAGCCCTTTATCAAATGGACCTCTTCTTGCATCTCCACAGCTTGGTTCTCGGTCCAAGTGAATGGAGAGTTATCTGGTTTTTTTAAGAGTGAAAGGAGGCTGCGCCAAGGCTGTCCATTGTCCCCATATCTCTTTTTCATTGGAATTAATGTTCTCTCGACTCTACTTGATAATGCTGCTCTATCACAGAGAATTGGTTTTCATCCTAAGTGTGAAGCAACCTGCATAACCCACTTATGTTTTGCTGATGATTTGCTCGTGTTTACTGATGGCTCCTCAACGTCTATGCAAGAGATCCTGCATATGTTTTCATTATTTGCAAGGATATCCGGTCTGAGAATTAATCTTACAAAGTCTCACCTTTTTACATCGGGCATCTCTGCCTTGGAACAGCAGAACATTGTTGCTCAATTTAGTATCCCTCTCGGCACATTGCCTATGAGGTACCTGGGATTACCGTTAACATCTAAGCGATTAAGCACTGCTGATTACCTGCCATTGATTGATCGAATCCGTCAGAGATTACAAGGCTGGTCAGTCCGATTTCTCTCCTTCGCGGGTCGCCTCCAACTCTTATCCTCTGTTATTCATAGTATAACTAATTTCTGGTGTTCGTTATTCCAATTACCTATGGAATGTATTCATGATATTGAAAAACTAATGGCTGCTTTCTTATGGGCTGGTCCATCTCTTAGCACCTCTAAGGCAAAGGTAGCTTGGAGTGATCTCTGCTATCCGAAATCCGAGGGTGGCTTAGGCTTCCACAAATTGTCTCTGGCAAATCAAGTTTTTGGTTTGAAGCTCATCTCGCGAATTCTCTTGGCTAATGATTCTCTCTGGGTTGATTGGGTTAAAGAATTCTTAATTCGCCAAGGCTGCTTCTGGTCAGCTTCAGAAGGTCAAGGCTCTTGGGTCTGGAAAAATCTTCTTAAGCTCCGAGATTTAGCTTTCGGTTTCACCAAAACTCGGCTAGGCAATGGGAAAAGTACCTCTTTCTGGTACGACAATTGGTCATCTCTTGGGCGACTTATTGATGTCGTAGGCTTCATAGGTTTTCGTGCTTTGGGTATTCCGGCTAACTCCACTGTTGCTGAGGCCAGTCTCTCTGGCTGGTGTTTCAGACGGCAACGACATCAGCCTCTCATCTACCTGGTTGAATTCTTAAAGCAGCAACATGTTCCGAGCCGAACTGATCCACCTGATCAAATCCTATGGAAGAAGACTAATGATGATTTTGCTGATTTTTTCAGCTATAATGCAGCATGGAATCTTCTCAGACCAAAAAAACAGAGTGTTCACTGGGCACGGTTTATTTGGTTTACTCACTCTATTCCTAAGCACTCCTTTGTTTCATGGTTGGCTATGCTCAATCTTCTAGCTACTGGAGACCGAATTGCCAATTGGAATAGCAATTCTTCTATCAACTGCATCTTTTGCCATCATCCCTATGAAGACCGTAAACATCTTTTCTTCGACTGTGTATACTCCTCGGCTGTTTGGAAGAAGGCAGTTGGGTCACTTCTCTGTCCCTATTCCTCGGACTGGCAGTCGATTATCTCCTCCCTACACTCCTCAGGCTCGACACGATCAACCACATTACTTCTCTGGTTGGTCTTTCAAAGCTCCATTCATCATCTATGGCGGGAACGGAATCTCCGCAGGCATGGAGAAGCTCCTCGTCCTTCCTCAACAGTGGCTCGCCTAATTGAGCTCTCTACCAAAGACAAGATTAGCTCCCTAAGAGTTAATGGCATCTTACCCCTACCAAATCTTCTTCGACTATGGTTTAGCACTAGATCTTAGTTTTATTCTTTTATTCTTTAAATAAATCTTTCAGATCTTAAAACTCTTTTGTATTAAGTTTTTTTGGAGGAAATAAAGTATTACATTCCAACAACAACAACAACAAAAACTATAACATTAGCATATATAAAAGTACAAAAACATTTATAAAATGAAAATACCACATCATTGTAAAAGTTATTTTATTAATCTTAAGAGTACATAGAAAATTGTATTTACAAAGATAATGACTATTGATAGGACTAGAATTTAATCCTAGTATATTACTGCGGAGAACAGCTCAATGTAGTAAAGATAGAGTATCGAACCACAGACACCAGAGTGCAACGATCAGTTTAAAAGTCGAAAATGGGTAAAGAAAGAATAAGATTTTGGTTTGTCGAATCAAAATGGTAATTAAAAAGCAGTTTTAACTTATAATATAAAAACGTCAGGCATTAGGGAAATCCGTAGGTATTCAGGT